>JAMKCH010072996.1:0-69010 GCA_023653785.1 Ophioderma brevispina | reverse complement strand
GCAACAAGCAACACGCGCGTACGCCACGGCCAAGAAATTATTACTCAAACTATACCTTCTGTGACAAATGACTTAAATCTCAGTCACCTAGGGAACAAACTCTGATGTCTCTCTATTGAGATCTAGGCTTGAGGCATTGCAACTGATAAGGATTTATTAATTAGTTTACCACCCAGAATTTGTGTCGTCTCTGTGTAATCATTTTTTGGCATTGAATGCTGACTACACCCAAGTTTCACATCCAACCACATTTGACAAGGGTTATAGCAATTTTATCCCATTTGTGACCGCATTTGACCTTTGACCCATGCCACATACCCCACCGTCGAACTCATCCACCGTCTACTTAGGTGACATCTATGGTGCGAAGGTGGACACCCATACTTGCTTAGATCAAAAGATATCGTGTTTACAAGGCTTATATCCCTATTTTTGACCAAATTTGACCCTATTTTTGACCATATTTGACCTTTGACTCATGCCACATGCCCCACCTTCGAACTCATCCACCGTCTACTTAGGTGACATCTATGGTGCGAAGGTGGACACCCATACTTGCTTAGATCAAAAGATATCGTGTTTACAAGGCTTATAACAATATAACCCTATTTTTGACCAAATTTGACCCTATTTTAACCTTAAAATATTTTGCAGATGAGATGAGAAAATACAAGGTTTCTATGATGATACCAAAATCTCAGGTTTAATGCAGTTGAGGCTGAGGATGGGGCGGTACCTCTTTAAGTGCAAAGTATATACTTACTATTGACAGAAGGAGCATTTCATACCTGTGCTGACTTCAGAAAATTATTACTATAGTTGGAGTAATAACTTCTCCCCGCCAAAACGTCGCATCACTGGGTTGCACGTAGATGCAGTTCATGCAACAAGCAACACGCGCGTACGCCACGGCCAAGAAATTATTACTCAAACTATACCTTCTGTGACAAATGACTTAAATCTCAGTCACCTAGGGAACAAACTCTGATGTCTCTCTATTGAGATCTAGGCTTGAGGCATTGCAACTGATAAGGATTTATTAATTAGTTTACCACCCAGAATTTGTGTCGTCTCTGTGTAATCATTTTTTGGCATTGAATGCTGACTACACCCAAGTTTCACATCCAACCACATATGATGTCTCTCTATTGAGATCTAGGCTTGAGGCATTGCAACTGATAAGGATTTATTAATTAGTTTACCACCCAGAATTTGTGTCGTCTCTGTGTAATCATTGTCAGTTGTGGACTACAAATGCATAGTATTATGCAACACTGGATTATAATGTGGTATTTACTACCAACCTAGATGACTAAACTTGTCAGTGGAAGTGTTAAAGAGACACATCCAAGAAGTGCGCTCCCAATTTCTTTTGAAACTGTTTTTTAAAAAATAATATTTACAATGTTTATCAATGAATTAAATCGCATCTGAAGCGATTGAACCCAAAATGCTGTCTTTCTGTAATAAAAAGATGATTTAGTATTTTTCTGTCATGTATGACAGAACATTCAAACATGCTTCTCTTTGGGGCTGGTTAGCACAGCAAACCAAGTTCAAAACCGTTTTGTATATATTTCTTCAAAGACCCCAAATAACCCTACTAGGTGACCTTTAACTCAATTGTGTTACCACCTCTCGTGTAGCGTCACGCAAGGATCATTCTCAGTTTATTCTTTGACCCTAGCATTGGCATATGCCCCCACCATTAAAATAGCAACACACACCCATTTAAAATGTGTATCAATCATTGTCCAAGAAGGTGTTCTTTGCAGGTGGTTACTACCAGAGTTGCTTGACAGGACTTCTTTGATTCCTAATAACAGAGAAAATGATTTGATGAAAATTTATTATCTATCTTGGAGATGGCCAGTGCACACCAGTGGTTGAAAAAAATGCGCTTGGCCGGACCTATCCGGCAAACCTCCGTATTACCAGCACGGTGCTCTCTTGCCAATTGAGCTAACAGCCAGGGTTGGTAGAGGAACGATAGATATCATCTGTAAGTGTTAGGTCCAAAAGGTGATGCTGCTTCATTAAAAATTTGCTAACAACTCTTTGATTTTGATTTCAAATCAAAATCCTTCATTGATACACTTATAAAGTGAATATATAGTCTTAACCAATCGGTCCATGTGCAGAGGTGAATTAAGCAAGTCTTTTACAAAGCCAGTTGCAAAGTCAAACTTCTACAGAAAGCTCAGAAGCACTTGAAATATTTTTATCTTCAGGGTGGACTTGATTGGCTGCTCTTTGAGTCTGAATTTTACTTTTGTTCCTTTCCCTTTTTTCTCTTTGGTCCTGGGAATACAATGACAACAAAGATAAGCCTTGAGACCAAGCAACACCTGTTCTAACTTGCTGACAGATGATCCAGTCATTCAATGCAGCATAGGCTGCAGAACATCTGATTGGACTTGACAGAGGGGTATAGCATCATAGAGGCAAGACAACACAAAAAGGTACTAGTTGGCAGAAATGGCCATGTATCCCTTGCCTCATAAAAGTTTTCTCTAACTGTATCCATTGTATTGCTGGGAAAGCTTAATGCACAGCACGCCGCCCTTTAAAGTGTTTACAACCGAAAATCAATGATTAAAAAATAACTCGGTCCCCGGACCCGCTTGTGTCTCCTGCCTTCCGGCGGTTTAGTGAGTAATAGCTAACATGACCTTTGACTTGATATGTGACGTTGGACCTCAATAAAAAAATGAGATTTTGTGGGTGATATATTCCATCACAAGTTTTGGTTGGCAATGTTAACTTAACTCACCTTTTCAAATGAGTTCAATTTTACATTTTCAGCTATTTTTACAACGTGACCTCACCTGACCTTTGACCTTGGCATGTGACCTTTGACCTCAGCAACACATGGGGGGAATTCCATGTTGCACTTTGACCCCAAGTTTTGGTTTAAACCATCAAAGTATATGGATATACCGGCAAATTTAATCCGTTGTCACAACAGACATCAACCCTACATCAACTACAACAACAACAACAACAACATCACACATTGGCAAAGTGATCCCTATGTGTCCCTTCCTGCCTTATGGAAGGCGACACAAAACCTCACTAATAAATTTTTAGAATAACCATGCATGCTTGAGCCATGCTGCCCCTCCATGATGGTCAAATTTATGTGTAATAGAAGAAGCCAACTTGATTTCTATAAGCAAAATTACATTAGGACCTTCACACCCCTTTGTATACATGCTTTATTTCACTACAGAATAACCATGATACAGAGTTGATGTGAGGGTATAACATAATTATGCCTTTTCTTACACAAGAGTACACACAGCTCTTTGACCCTATGCAAATTGTCCTTTAAGCTTGGTGCAGCTTTACACTGATATAAGGTCTTACAATAGTTCTTACCTCTGTAGATCAGAACAAGGTGGTTCTCGCACCACAATCTCGCCTTCTTTTCGTGCTTTAGCTGTAAGTCAAAGAGCAGCAGACCAGAATGCAATTATATGAATAAAGGGTGTGCCCAAAAAAGTTGTGCAAGCAGATACCGTGGAGGATTGCAGATATCCCCCTCATCCGCAACCACACCCCTCCCAACACCCCGCACACCCAACCCCCACATCACCCACCCCATCCCCAACAACCCAACCATCCCCAACTCCCACAACACCCCAGACCTCCTTCCCCACTACCATACCACCACACCCCAATTCGCCCCTCCCCCAACACCCTGCAACACCCCCTCCCCTCCCACACAACCCCTCCCTTCAACACCACACCCCCATACGCCCTCCCACACCCCCCCCGCCCTCCCCACCTCCCGCAACACCCACCCCACCCCCCTTCCAACACCCCACCACCCCTCCCCACACCCCGCCCCACCCCAACCCCTCCCCTCTCCATCTCCACACCCCCGCACCACCCACCTTCCCCAACACCCTCACCCCCTCCCCCTGCCTCACACCAACCCTCCACAACCCAACACCCCTCCCCAAAACCCCTCACCCACCCCACCCCTCCCGACCTACCCCTCAACCCCCCACTCCTCCCCATTTCCCATCCCCTCCCCCCCCCCTCACCACCCCACAAACCCCCCACCCCCTCCTCACCACCCCCTCAACCCCCACCCCCATCCCCACCCCCCCCTGCCCCCCCCCCTCCCCCCCATCCCCCCATCCCCTCCCCACCCCCCCCCCCCTCCCCACCACCCCTTCCTCCGTCCCCAACACCCTATCACTCCTCCCACCCCTTCCCCCCCTCTCCCCCCCCTCCCCGCCTCCCCTCCCACCCCAGCCCACCGCCCCTCCCCGCAGCTAACCCACACAACCCCCTCTCCACCGCCCCCCAACCGCTCCCCCCCGTCCAAAGCCTCAGACCCGCAACCCCCCTGCCCCCCCTCACTCCCCCCTACTCCTCCACTCCCCCCCCCCCTCCACCCCTCCCTCACTCCCCCCCCCCTCCCGCCCCCCCGCTCCCCCCCCCCTCCCCACCTCCCCCTCACTCCACCGCCTCCCCACTTCCCTTTCCCCCTCACCCCCCCCCCTATCCCATCCTCCCCTCCCCAAGCCACGCCTCCGACCTCTCCTCCGCCTCGACCCTCCGGTGACTCTCCTCCCCTCCCCCCCTCCCCCCCCCCCTCCCCCTCCCCCGCTCTCACACCCCTCCCCCTCCCCCCTCCATCCGCTCCTATGTCCCCCCCCCCAATCGCCCCCCACCCTCCTACACCCCTCTCCCCGTCGCCGGCTCCCCTCCCCCCTCCCCTTCTCCCAGCGCCCCTCCTGCCTCCCGCTCTCCCCCGAATCCTCTCCTCCACCTCCCTCCCCTCCCCCCACCCCTCATCCCGCCCGCGTCCCTCCCCCTCACCCCCTCCTACCTCAAGCGCACCCTCCCCTCCCCCCCACCCGCTCCCTCCCGACCCCTCTCTTGCCTCCGCCGCTCTCCTCTACCCTCCTTCCTCCCTCTCTCACGCTGCCCCCTGCCCCCTCCCCGCCCCTCTCCGTCTAGAGGAACTCCTACCCCCCTCCCCACCTCCTCCCCCGGCCCCACCGTTTGCTTGCCTTGTCCCCCCGCGGCCGCCCCTCCCCCCCTCCACTTCCCCATCTTGCTTTACCCCCTCCTCCTCCCTTCCCCCTCCCCCCCCCCTCTCCTTCCCCTCCCCCACTCCCCTCTCAAAAACCCCACCTGCTCCCTGTACAGAAATTTTGCATATATCCATGTACTGTTTCCGCGATAGAGCATACGCATTTTATTAATCAATTGCATCACAAATGCCGTTTAATTGGCCCACATGCACTTTGACCTTGATTCCCCAAAAGGTGTATGACATACTAGTCTTTCATGTACAAATGAAATTTTGCCTAACGATGTACCGTTCATGCGATACAGCCATTATGCATATTTAATTATTCTCATTTGTATACCTAGCTTCATATAATCACCTACTTTCAAAGGCAAAAAAAGAGGCCACACGTAACAAACTTTCAATGCGTGAATGAATTTTGTTTGAGCCATGTTACCGTTTAAAAATAGAGCAATATGTCAGATTTTTATCATATTATTAAGCTCATTTGCATACCCATTACCCAAAATATGCCCAACATCTCAATCAGGTCGAGAACTCTTCAACCCACTTCCTTACACCAAGTTACATCACTAAATGCCATTACTGAACTCTAGATACACTTGTACGCAAGCTTTTTTTTCAAATTATGCAAATTATACCCTTAATTAGCAATATTTTTATGTCCCGAATGCCGCCCACTTTGACCTAATTGTGATTCACACAAAAGATGCATGGGCCTAGTATCTTTCATGCAGCAAAAGAATTTTGCCTATCCGATGTACTGTTTCCGAGATACAGTAATTACGCCATATTTCATAGCTCCTTTGGCATACCTAGCCACATATATCAAATACTTTAAAATTGCAAAAAAAACTGCGCACATGATAGGCTTCATGCAGCGAAGGAAAATTTTTCCGTATCCGATTTAACCTTTCAAATGAGATAGCTTTTACGCTGATTTTTTACATATTAATTAGGCTCATTTGCATACTTATTTCTCCAGCCAGCCCGCGCCCTTCCACTAAGTTCATCATTTAATAAATAACTACTTAACAGAACTCCAGAAAACGTTGTACAACCAATCGTTGGGGAAAAATTTGAAATTGGCAAATTAGATACTTCTTACATATTTTATAGCCCAAATCTAATCAGGTCGAACTCATGTTCCCACTTCTTTCCGCAGGTCGAGAACTCATGGTCCCACTTCTTTCCACAAGTTACCTCATCGTAGCCCTTACGGAACTCCAGATAAATCGTACACAAGAAGGTGAACACGGACGGCGGGCATACAGCATGCAACAGACAGAAAGTGATTACTAAGTCTCTGCCGAAAACGTTCAGGCAAGACAAAAATCTATAGTCTTGCCATCTAGGGCCTACAAAGCCCAACCTTTGTTATGTTTTAGTGCTCTCTATACCCAATTTTTCCCATAAAGATTTGTTGTAAAATAACAATAGTTTATGAAAAAAATCATGGTTTGCCAGCAATGAAAAATTTGTCAAATTTGCACAAGATGTATCTTATGGAATACATAATCCAAATCATTTTTTCAATATAAATGAATTTAAACATCTGTACAGCTACTTTGCTGTTCCCATAAAGAAAATGGTGGTGCAATGTACCTAGGAAGTGGTACTTTTGGGTCCAGAGGCATCCATGGCAATACTTTAGGTGGTGAAGGTTGGAGTGCTGGGGCCATCATGGGCTGAATGAAGGTCATATGTCACCCTGAAAATAGAAATGGTAATTAAAAAAAAGTTTATTATGGAAACCAAGATTTGATGTACACTTGGAATAGAGTGTGTGCTAGTTCAAATACATAGACAGAACTTCTAATTGATAGCTAACAGGCAGCATATGAAGTACCAGATGTAAGCGAGTCTTGCAAATGCCCATCTCTCTGTCATTGGAATTTGGGCCAGACTCCCTCATATAATGTTGCTGTGGTGGGATTCGCCACTCCTCCTTCACAGCCTCGAAGCGAGTCTTAAATTTCTAATAATCCCCAGGGGGGGTAGGACACGGTCTGCTCGATTTGGGGATTTCAAACGGTAATTTGGGGAACTGCTACGCGCATTTACTATGGTAGTCTCCGATAGCGGTCCAGTGACATTAAAAAAAATCATCTCTTAAACCTTTGTTCGAAAGATCTTAGTAATATCCTGATAACTTAATAAACAATTATGCTTAATCCGTCGGGGTTAGTGGATTACCCCGCTGCAAAATATTGTAATTAACAATACTCAATTTAGATTAAATTTCGTGACCAGCCGTATCTTTAGTCAAGTCTATGTGTAACCGTTCGATATGGTAAGAGCGCCCCTCCTTACTTGTTATTCCTTTTGAAACAGACTAGCACCCGGAGTTGGTGGCCCCCCCGTTTTGAATTTGCTGTTGCTGTTAGGTTGGCATGTCCTACCCCCCCTGATAATCCATGAATCTTGTCAGTGGCGGCGCCACTTCTCTTTCGGAGTGGGGGGGGGGGACATTTTGGGGCACAAAGGAAAATTTGGCGGGGGGGGGCCAAAATATCAAACATTTTGAGAAGATTTTCTAATAAATTGTGGGCCCTAAATTTGCTGCTTTGTGTGCCCAAAAATTTGGTTCAGGTTGGCCCCAAAATTTGCCAAATTTTGCCATAAATCACTTGACTTTCTTTCGGCCGGGGAAAAAAGGAAAACACGGGGCAACTGATCCCCACACCGCCACTGAATTTTGTTTTATCTAACTAAAATACTGATTAATGTATTTGATTCTGCAGGTCATGCATATCATTCTAAATATATAATTATGTCCGCTTGAAACCCTACGTTGACAAAATTAATTCGTTTCAGCCCCGAGTTTGGTTGCGTCATGTGCAAAGCCATGTAACCTAATGTAATAGAGGTCTGTCTGGTTCATGCATGTTACTACATACATTGTAAATAGCGATGAAGAGTTCCTCTCGGATGAGGACTTGTAACTCATAGTAACTAGTGAGGTTGACATTAATTTTCCTATGCTTGGTTTATGAGCTAATCAGAAGCCGTTGCTTTTAATGTTTTGGTTTGATTGCAAGCCACAAGTCCTATTAAATGGAAAGCAACAATGCGTGTAAATTATCAGCAGAAATCACACTGTATTTTATAATTGTTCACCCTAGAAATACCTTACCCAGAATTCCCAGGAGCATGACTTTAACCTTTTCTTAGAACCTGTTCCAATGCCAAGATGAACACAAACATGAGTATCACCTGGATTGTGAGATAAAAGATATTTTCCTTCCGGCAATCTGGGGTGAGAAATAAAAGTTTTAAAAAAGAATTTGTCAAAAAATTGTAAGTGACTGGTAAAAATCAAAACTTCACGACCATGGGTATTTTTACGAGTAAACAGCCCTTTAGTTGTTTGCATGTGTGAAAATATTGTCAAAATTTGTCTGTGGTTGAAGGTTGCTATTACGGGGTGGGTTTCATTCACCAAAATTTCATAAAAGCAAATAAACCTTCAAATATACAATATAAGCTACTACTTGGAACATAATTTTCATGTGGCACGATGCAAAAACAATTCTCTGCCAGTCCAGCACTACATTCTGTAGGCAATCAGACAACACAAGCACATGCAAATTCTTCCACGGTCACAATATGACCTAAATTGAAACATAGTTTTTACACGAATTGTACTGATGATGATAACCCTTTGCAAGCAGCCAAGAAACAAGGAATAAGCATTACAATACTGGCACATGAGACAGATCTGGTTCAATATGGAATCAAAATATGGACGGTCCCAGCCAAGTAAAAACTGGCCATTTTTCCAGTCAAGGTTTGCTAAGTGATTTCGGCTTCTTGAACCCATACTCTTTGAATAAGCTTGGGGCCACCAGAATTTTGCCCCAATTCAGAGGGCCGCCAAAATCCAAGTGGCCTGCCAATATTTAACATTGAAATGGATTAATAAATACCACCCTCTCTTAAGTTTTCCTTGTCAAAGTTTTTTCAGTGATTCTGTCATCCTGAACATTCCTCCATTGAAATTAGCCTGATAGCCACTACGAATATCGCCCCAAATCCAAGATGGCCGCCAAAAAATGAAAATGGCTGCCAAAATGACCTTAATTACATGTATACCACGTCTTGGCTCTTCCTGTCAGTTTTTACAGCAGTTCCGTCATCTTAAACCTACAGCTATTGAAGTTAGGTTAGAGGCTACCAAGGATTCGGTCTCAAATCCAAAATGGCCGCCAAAATCACTTTATTTATATTCAAACTACCTGAGTTGTTCATATCAACGTTTTCTCAGTGGTTCCGTAATTCCAAACCCATGGCCTTTGAAATTAACTTGCATGGTACTCAGGATTTGGCTGCAAATGCAAGATGGCCACTTAACACCAAAATGGCTGCCAAATTACCTCAAATTAAATTTCTATTCTCTTTTCCCCCATGAATAAACTTTTTGTGTGTCAATATGAGGTTTACATGCATACTGTATACCGATTTTGTGGGATAGAATACTCATCTGATCCTTATTATCATGTAAATATGACAATATTGTCAGTGTTTAGTCTGGCCATCCTAAGTTGTTCGGCTCACCAACAAACTGCATGATGGGAACACATAATTAACCCTCGTCTTACCAAGCCTTTTTTTTGTAGATTACCAAGGTGGGTGGGTGGGTGGTTACCACCCCCTCGAGAATTTCATTATAAAGCACCCGATGCTTATGGTTTTGATGACAGTGGATAGCTATGGTCTTCTTCTTTCCATTGATACCAAAATAAGTACCAACATACCTAGTATAGCTTCACAATGACGTCATCAAGTCCTCGAGTCGGCAAAATTGACATTTTCCTCAGAAAAAAAGCGAAAATCCAATTTTGTGCTAAAAAAGGTAGGAATATCGGATTTTCATGCGGTTTTCGATTCTAAATGATGGCAAATGACTAGTTTTATCTAAACAGAGTTTTAGCGCCATACTGTGAATAATATTTTCAAAAATGCACCATCAATTATCCTTGGCATTTTAGCGCACTGGTCACTGGAACAAAGTTCACTAAGGGACCGGGACCCATCCCCCCTTGGTAAGACTAGGGTTAAGCTGCAATTCTAGAGATAACTTCAATTCCAAAAGTTAATTTGCTTAAGTCAAATCACTGTCTGTCTGCGAATCGGATGAATGGGCTGTTATGCTATTGAGAGACGAGGTAGACCAGTGTTCTTGAGCAAAGTCGCTTTCACTTTCAGTAATATCAACCTCTCCTAGGTTGTAGACCTATTTTATCGCTCTGATTGGGTCTCACCCTTCTCTTCTTTTTGAGGGGCTGGGCCATGTCCCTTGGAAGCTGGGCCGTGTCCCTTGATTTTTCAATATCAGCATCATAATTGATGTCACCTATATGATCAGAAACATGACCTGTCATATCAAAAGGGTGGCTAGCTATTATTTGTTAATTACAAAATTCATCTCGTTTGTTTACATAGAGTCATAAGCATCTTACTCCTACTATAAATATCTTCTCCTGAGGATTTATAGCCATGACTTATCTACAAGCATGAGTTTTTATTGATCCTTTTGCTACACCTGCGTGTGTTTAACTGGCTATTATGGCTATTTTATAGCGTAGCAGTTTGCCTCATATTTTTAGACCTTTACACATTCCAATATTAATGACTGCAGCATAATTAATAACAACCCCAAATTTAATGATGAAGGGATTTATCACCTTTGATTTACATGTTATTCTGTGGATAGTAATTAAGAAAAAATGTATCTGTCGCAAATGCAAAGCGATCCTACGCTATAAAACAGCCATAATAGTCAGTTAAACACATGCAGGTGTAGCAATAGGATTAACAAAAATTCATGCTTGTAGATAGGTCACGGCTATAAACCCTCTTCTGGAGAAGACATTTATAGTAGGAGTAAGATGCTTGTCTCTCTGTAAACAAACGAGATGCATTTTGTAATTAATGAATAATAGCTAGGCACCCTTTTGATATGACAGGTCATATTTCTGATCATACAGGTGACGTCAATTATGATGCTGATATTGAAGAATCAAGGGACACGGCCCAGCTTCCAAGGGACATGGCCCGGCCCCCAAATAAGAACAGAAGGGTGAGACCCAATCAGAGCGAGAAAGAGGTCTACAGCCTACGAGAGGATGATATTACTGAAAGTGAAAGCGACTTTGCTCAAGAACACTGGTCTACCTCGTCTGTCAATAGCATAACAGCCCATTCATCCGATTCGCAGAGAGACAGTGATTTGGACTTAAGCAAATTAACTTTTGGAATTGAAGTTATCTCTAGAATTGCAGCTTAATCCTCATCTTACCAAGGGGGGGGGTGTTCTCGCCCTAGTAAACTTTGCTCCGGTGCGCTAAAATGCCAAAGCTGGCGTGAAAAGTTTCTAGGTAATCATTCTCTCATCCTTTCTGGTCATGCCGTCAAAGTCGAAGGGTAAGGGGGTGGTTGCCAACCAAGGATATAGTAAAACTAGTCATTTGCCATCATTTAGAGCCGAAAACCACATGGAAATCTGATATTTCTACCTTTTTTAGCACAAAATTGGATTTTCGCCTATTTTCTGTGGAAAATGTCAATTTTGCCGACTTGATGACGTCATTGTGATGCCATACTAGGTATGTTGGTACTTATTTTGATAGCAATGGAAAAAAGAAGACCATAGCTATCCACTGGTATCAAAATCATAAGCATCGGGTGCTTTATAATGAATATTCGAGGGGGGGTGGTAACCACCTCCCTTGGTAATCCGTGTCACAAAAAAGGCGAGTATTAATTATGTGTTCCCATCATCCAGTTGGTTGGCGAGCCGAACAACTTAGGATGCCCATGACCAAACTAAACACTGACAATATACAAATATTTACTACTCATGAGGGAAATGGTGCAAAATAACTACCCGAGGTGACTGGAGACCGTGAGCCTACTATTTTCCCCGAGACCGAAGGTGGAGGGAAAAAAGTAGGCCCACGGTCTCCAGTCACCGAGGGGAGGTATTTTGCACCATTTCACGAATATAGAGCAGTCAATATTTGTTTTATATAACATATAAAAATATTTCTGTCATTTGAAAAACTTGCCAAGTCTCGGCTGCCACCGCAACTCAAGGCTAGTCAAGATACAATGCAGGGGAAAAAAATCCCATAAAAATGAACTATTTCCCCGCGATGGGGGAAATAGTAGCTGAAATTTTGGGGAACTAGTCTCAAATATTTTATGTCACGTGATATAGTATCCACCAATCAAATGACAGAAATATTTTTATGTGTTATATAATATGTTTTATTACATGATAATAAGGATCAGGTGAGTATTCTATCCCACAAAATCGGTATCCAGTACCATGTAAACCTCATATTAACACACAAAAAGTTAGTTCATGGGGTAAAAGAGAGTGGGAATTTAATTTGAGGAAATTTGGCAGCCATTTTGGATTTAAGTGACCATCTTGCATTTGCAGCCAAATCCTGAGTACCATGCATGCTAATTTCAAAGGACATAGGTTTGGAATGACGCAATCACTGAGGAAACGTTAACATGAACAACTCAGGTAGTTTGAATAAAAATAAGGTGATTTTGGCGGCCATTTTGGATTTGAGACCGAATCCTTGGTAGCCTCTAACCTAATTTCAATAGCTCTAGGTTTAAGATGAACTTTGACAGGAAGAGCCAAGACGTGGTATAAGTGTAATTAAGGTCATTTCGGCGGCCATTTTGATTTTGGGTGGCCATCTTGGATTTGAGGCGATATTCGGAGTGGCTCTCGGGCCAATCTGAATGGGGGAATGTTCAGGATGACAGAATTACTGAAAAAAACTTTGACAGGAAAAACTTAGAGAGGGTATTAATCCAATTAATGTAATTTTGGCAGCCATTTTGGATTTTGGTGGCCATCTTGAATTGGGGCAAAATTCTGGGTGGCCCCCAAGCTTATTTTAAAGAGTATGGGTTCAAGAAGACAAAATCACTTAGAAAACCTTGACTGGAAAAAATGGCAGTTTTTCCTTGGCTGGGACCTGTCTAAAACTGCTAACAAATGATCACAGCTTTGCTTCTGAACTCTTTAGGTACTTTGTCTAAAGCTGCCATGACACATGAATTGCCTAAAAATAACATTAATATATCTTACCCGTGTAGTTTATCAAAGATGGCATGCACCAATTTCATGCTTCTTGCTGGGCTGAAATAAAGTAAATTCAATGTCGTCATCTATGTATTCAAGTTCATTATACATATTACAGTAGATTCAACCCTATCGTGTCACCTCTAGTACTTTTCCAAAGGTATGGGCATTGAATGAGGGGGGTGTGCAGTGGTGAAAAATGAAAATTCCATGCTAAATCTATTGAAACATGTAGTCCCATAGCAGAGAAAAATCAATTCTATGTTTAATGAAAGCAGTCAAGTCACCTTAAACACATTTATAGCTTAAGCCTCAAAACATTTGCTTCAATGGTATTCAATGTAACAGGTGGGTTGATAGTTACTGACTTTTGAGCACCCGTGTTTTAGATACAAAGGAACACAAAAAGTCTTTGCGCTCGTAAAGACGATGTAAAAATGGAAGGCCAGATTAGTTCGTTCATGAAACGGGTGCATCAGGCCACATATTTTCTCTTACGTGTTACCCCAAAAACAGTAAGAAATCAATATACTTTCTCTGTCTCCATAAATGATTACTCTTATTATGGGAAACCTCACTTGGAAAAAAATCCGCTATAAACTTACTCTTACACAAAGTGGCAAACTATGTAGTTAATAGCCCCTCTAAATAACTTCACCATTAGAAATATAACTCTATGTAGTTACTGTTAACTTTATCTGTATTGGTATCGGCTATTTCATGGATTTCTATCTTTTCCCTTTTTCGTCGTCGGCCGTTTGCTGCAGGGAGAGATTGAATGTCTTTATCTAATCACCCATTACACAATGAATATATAATTCCTAGTCTTTGTGTAACTGTATTTGTATATGTTTGTCTACACATCCCGCCATCGCTATAATTAGTTGATTTTCATTTTCATGATCTCGTGGTTATGCACGCCTAATGTATGCCCCATTCACCTTTTATTTTAGAGTTTTGTTAATCGCCACTTACTTCAATGCATTTGGTTGCCGTAATCTTTTCACATTTGTTTTACTCCATTTTGGCCTTGTTTTAAGTTACAAATAAATGCACAGATCTCCGAATCGTGGGATCTGTAGAACCAAGTTTTCTTTCCTCTCCCTTAATGCAGCAGCATGGTATACACCCGGATGTTTAAGCTCGTGCTTTCCTATTTACAACCTGGTTTCTGAATCTTTCCCCTTATTTGTCTCGCCGTGCTGCATGGAGAGATTGAATTCTTTTACATCACACAATAATCGGATGACCTCAATTTCTAGTCCCTTTGGTATCTGTATTTTATAATTTTTAATCATATCCGCCTTGCTATAATTATTTGATTTTCAAATTTTCATGATTCACTCGTGTTAAGGCAGCCTAAGGGTTATTGCCCCATTCAACTTTAATTTTAGAGTTTTTGTGTTAATCTCCATTTAATTTCATGCATTTTTGGTTTGTAGTATTTTCACATGGTTTACTCTATTTTGCTTGTTTTTAAAGTTACACATTATGCACTGATCTCTGAAGCCTTGGGATCTGTGGAAACAAGATGTCGCCTTAATGCAGCGCAGTACTTTAAATGGATTTTAAGCCCGTGTCTTATGCCTTATCTTGCTGAATCTGTTTCATGAAGAGATTAATTCTTTGAACCACACTTTATTTTGACCTAATATAAATTACACCCGTTTTATTGTTCTATATAAATTCAAGTCCCTTGTGTCCAACCCTTTTGTATCATTTTGCCAAATCAATCATTGCTAATTATTTTATTATGCTACTTTTAGTCTGGTTGGTAACCTTCATGTTGTATAATTTTTGGCATATCTTCTTTCATGTTATAATTTTGTCAAGTTATTTTCATTGCACCACGCTTTGACAACATTGTATCGCTACCTCGGTTATTTTTAATTCTCAACCACCCCAGGTTTTTTTTTTTGGTATACTTTTTTTTCTTTCATTGGTATTTAGTTAGAATTTTTTTTGGACTGTAAATTTTCTTGTTTGGTGTATTATTTATTATATTGTTGTATGTTTTCGTATGTGTTCGTGTTATGACCCCTCTTTACATAATTTAACTTTAAAAACCATTTTCCTTTGACAGCTCTATTAATCCTTCGAAAGACCCCTTTGATGAAACTGATGTTACCAAATTCCAATATATCCCGTGCGGTACTATACAGTGACAACTCCACACCCATGAACCTAAAATCAGTAATTCCAACCTATCTTTATTCCCATTCAACATAAAGGTTAATAACATTCCACGGATATGAAAACTCGTATCTTTATTTCATCAAATTTTGACATATATGGTTTTTCCGAAACCGGTCACATCCATATTGATGCGTCCTTACTTGATTTGGTGAATTTGCAATTGAGATTGTATAAGACAGGATCGGAGATGAGGTGGCGTTCTTTATTCATTAACTCTAACAAACTTATAGCAAACCCCCGCCCGACCTTTCCTAACTGTTCTGATTGTGATTCTCTCTTTGTCGAAATTACACATAAGTCTACTAACATTTGTTGTGTGTATTCTATAAACCTGAATATGTCAATTTTAATGACTTCCAGTTGCAATTCGATAGAATTCTGAATAACAAATCCACTGAAAAAGAATGTTAATATTATGGGTGATTATAACCTTGACTGGTTGACACACAACACCGATTCTAAAGTCAAGATTTTATCACCTTGTTTTATTTCGCATGATTTATCCCCTGCATTGACCGTCCAACAGATTAGGGCCCACAAATATGGTAAAATGACTTGCAACTCTTATTGACACCATTTTACCCATGACTTAACAACTCAATCTAGTTCAGGTGTTATTATCACGACCTCTCCGATCATTACCCCATCATTCTTACTCAACAAAAACATCGCCTAACAATCAACCGTCTACACACCGTTAACAAGAGTGTCACGTCAACTAAGCCAAATAACTCAAAGGTCTGAAATGCCGCTCTCCCGCTTATTGACTGGCAAATTATGTAAAAGACAATCCCGATCCTGACTTAGCCTAACTGAATTTAACAATAAATTTAAGCAGAACTCTTCAATATTCACGGTCCTGTTCAAACCAACATTATTTCTAAACGCAACTCACCTAAAAAACCCTGGATTACCAAGGCCTTATTCAATCACTTAAAACAAGGATAAATTGATAAAACCTTATCCGCTAAACCGCACCTACAATAAACTGGAAATTTAAAATTTTTAATTTAAAAACACCCACCCAACTACCGCAATCAACTTAATCATATTTACTTCGACTCGAAAAATCCTACATAACTAATAAATTGGAAAAAAAAAACAAACACTAAAAAAGTGTGGCAATGCTAACCATCTACGTGGTCGCATAAGAATCTAAGTACCCGACTTTTTCTATACAACAGGGAAAGTTAACCGATGCAAGGTAATTGGAGAGAACTTCAACCGTTTTTTGCTAACCCCTTGTAAACTCTTGCCTGATAAAATCTCAGACCCGCCCAGTGATTTTACACCACCTTTATCATCTTTTAATAATCCAAAAACTGTTTTATTTATCCCACTTCTGCTGCTGAAATTGACAAAAATATCATCAAAGTTGAAAACAGCAAGAGCAGTGCCGCTGATGGCATCATATCATCTCTTACGCAAATAATTCCTATGATCAATGAATGTCCTTGCCACATTTTTAATAACTCTTTCTCATCCGGCATTCTCCCATCCTTATTGAAAGAGGCTTATGTTATCATACCGTATTCAAAACTGGATATAAGCACTATTTTTCAAATTCAGACCAATTTGCAATCCTTCAGCATCTCACAAACTCCTTAAAGATTGTGTACAATCGTATTTTTGATTTCATAACCCTCATAAATATACTCCATCCCACCAATTTGCTTTAGGCTAAGCGATCCCCCGACCCCCCCCCCCCCCCAAAAAAAATAAACATGGCAAGCACAACGACTTTACTTACTGCAACATAGCCAAAAACTTGACCATAAACTTCATACCATAGGCCATCTTTCTTGATCTTAGTAAAGCTTTGATACCATAAATCATGATATTTTACTTCATAACTTAATATCTCTCATGTAATCAGAGCTTGCCACAGTTTGGATAAAAATTACCTCTCTGGCAGACAACGGATTTCATTTAACAAAAGCTTATCTGAAACAGCAATGTTCATATTGGATTTCCATGCAGGGTACTATTCGGGGCCCTATTATTCTTTTCCTATATTATGACCTCCCATTCATGCTCCAAATACCCCACTTTATTTTATTTGCTGACGACACAAACTTTTATTTTCAAACACCATGACCCTAAACAGTGGAAACAATTATAAACACTGAATTATTAGCATTTCCCAATTGGTTTAAACTAATAAGTTTTCTCTCACATTAAAAAAACTAATTACAAGTCAATAATTTGTAAAATAAGCACAGTATAAACAAGACATTACGCCTAAGCTTAAATTTGATAATACAACCCCTTAAAATTGTTTTTCAGCAAGTATATACTACTAAATTTCTAGGCCTACTTTTTGATCACATTTACATGGACTTCTCAACACAGCATGTTTCTCAAATATGTCTAAATACAATGGTATAATATGTAAGGTTCGAACCAGTCCTCCCACCTGAGTCATTGAAACCATTGTACAATTCTCTTGTTTCTACCTTATTTTATTTTTCTTATGGGCAATGATATGGCCCGATTCCAACACTGCCAATCTTGACTCGCTCTTTTTTACGTCAAAAAAGAATTATATAAACATGCACTAACTCGTAATTTGGCTTGCTCATAAACTGACCCCCCTTTTTTCATCACTCAAAACTCTGAAGATTTATGATATCTACAACTACAACAGCTTGCATCTTTTATATTCCGTTCCATCATGATCTCCCCCTACTGACCTCATTCCTGAACGACTTTTTTAACATGGACACACCCCCCTCGTCATCACTATAAACAAGATATGGCCAAGACTTTTTCATCAAGAAAACAAACCTGTTTTGCCAGGAACACCCCCTAGTTCTCAAGGCCTCTACTTTGGAAAAACCTACCTGCTCACCTTAACAATTCTCCGTCCTTTGCATCATTTCAACTAACTTTAAAAAAATACACTCGTCAGTTTCCTATACAATGACCCTCTCTCCATAACTTCATTTCTTGCATTCAACTTTCGGCTTATTTCTTGCAATAGGATAATTCAGTCGGTCTGTTCCTCTGTTTGTCTTGTCGTCCTGTCTAGTCATTTGTTGTAATCATATCAACAAAATTGTCTTGTGCTGTTTTATTTCATGGTTGTTTATATATAAGTACACGTGTTTATTGCCTGTTTTAAATCCAGCCCATTTCCCCAATTGGTATTAGCTTTCAAGGTTCAATATTATTAATATTAACCTTTTATGCATTCACATGTTCTTTTGTATTTTGTAATTTCATAGTATTAAATTGAGGCTCCTGTTAAATGTTTTGTACAATACAATCTATTTTTGGTAACCTTTGAATTCAAGGGCACTGCAACTCTCCACGCTATGCGTTAGCAGTGTCCTCATCTCATTCGTCCATTATTGCTTATCGTGCATATATATTGTTTGTTTGTATTTTTTATGTTGAGATGAAATAAATTTGATTGATTGATTCTATCTTTGCTTAGACTTCTTGCCATTGTTCAATATGCTCCTGCCGTTTAATATCCTTGTCAAATTGAAGCATTTTTTTTAAAAAGAAAAATCTGAATGGGAAGTCCACTTTGCTTACAATGATTGTAAGGATGGTACATTTGCCACAAGGAATAGAACATCTGAAATGGTAACTCTTTGTCCGACTCCTAAAAGCCGATAAAGAATACGCTTAAAATTGACTTTGACGTGCAAGTTATAATGAGAAAGTTCTAAACTTTTTCAGAGAAAGGAGTTCCCCATCCTTGACAAACAGCTGTCAATTCTTCCCGAGATTTAACTTCTGTGGAAACTTCAGACAAAATGGGTTCAAATTTGCAAAGAATAGCTTAACGTTCTGAATGTCCTGAAGTGTTTCTCACAATATCTGACAAAATGAAGAAAATCAGGCAATCCAAAATCCAAACCATAGCCAAGATTATATTTCGGGATAGACTTGGATCAACACCAACCATTCTCAAAAAGTGTTGGATCGAAAAACGGCAAGAGACTCAAAACTCCTTTAGTAGAGGATAATGTTTAATCATAGTGCACACTGGCAGCGATGAAGGACTTTGTTCCTGTGGAAAAACTTAGTTTCATAAGCAAAAAGTCTGATGACTACACAACACAAATGAATTTCAAATTGATATTGAAGAGTGGATGGACATAGATAAGGTTTTCCCTATCCTAGTCCCTAAATTTACCAGAGAGAATCAACCCTTGTTAAAGGATAATGCGAGTTACCATAGATTTAAGACTGAAAAAAGACCTACGTTCCAATACAAGAAATCGATATGCAAAAGTGCTAAGGCCAGGCAAAAACATTCATTCGACACTCGGAAGAACCTGAACTGCACAACCATTAAATCATATAAGCCACAATTACGCAATATAAAATTGATGAAAGGAGCCAAAAGATATGGTCCTTAAATATGACCACTTACATTTGTACCACTTATCATTGCTACATGAACCCAGAAGAATGTGGACCCCGATCAAAAAATTGGTTGCAAAAAACATAAGAGTTTCAACATGAAGGAAACTCAAAAATGTTCAACTGGGACAAATGTCTCTGCTTCAGATTGTTGAAAAAGTGTATGGTGTGTCAGCAATGTTGAAAGTTGAAGAGTATACTGGGGAAAAAGAAAACCATGTGATATCGAACTTGAACAGGTCATCATCAAACTTTTGGAAATGTTCAGCCACTGATAGCGGAGTCCATTCTGGCATTCAAGTGATGATGAAGCAAAGATCGTAGGTAAGATTTGACAGAATATAGCTCAGGTGATACCAGCGTCAAGGTTAATTATAGACTACCATCAGATTGGTCATTTGTTGAAGTTGAGTGCAATGTTGTTTTGAAAAAAGTCTTATTCAATACAGCAAAACTGGTGGATTACCAATTATTTTGATATTTGAAGTGAGATCTTCTATTTATTGTTTTGATGTGTACACTTTTTTTTTTGGGGGGGGGGGACAGATTTGTAAATGTATCGACATGTGTATTGTACCAAAGGTGAAGCCGGAATGGGCACAGGTGAAGACGGATTGGGCAAAGGTGAAAACGGATGGGGCACAGGTGAAGACGCCAAACAGGTGAAGCGGCTGGGGCAAAGGTGAGAGGATGGGCGCAAAGGTGAAGACGGATGGGGCACAGTTGAAGACGGATGGGCCAAAGTGAAGACGGATGCGGCCAAAGGGAAGACGGATGGGGCACAGGTGAAGAAGGCAGGGGGCAAAGGTTGGAAGACGGATGGGGCAAAGGTGAAGACGGATGGGGCAAAGGTGAAAGTGTGAAGACAGAGGGGGCACAGGTGAAGACGGTATGGGGCGGCACAGGTTGAGACGGAGGTGGGCACAGGGTGAAGCGGATGGGGCACAGGTGAAGACGGATGGGGCCAGGTGAAAGACGGAGGGGCATATCAGGTGAAGACGGAGGGGCAAAAGGTGAAGACGTGGATGGGGCACAGGTGAAGACGGATGGGGCAAAGGTGAAGACGGATGGGGCCCACAGGTGAGACGGATGGGGACAGGTGAAGACGGAGGGGGCAAAAGGTGTGAGGACGGATGGGGCACAGGTTGAAGACGGATTGGGGCAAAGGTGAAGAAAGACGGATGGGGCACAGTGAAGACGGATGGGGCACAGGTGAAGACGGATGGGGCAAAGGTGAAGACGGAGGGGCCAAGGTGAAGAGGATGGGGGAAAAAAAGTGTGAGAGAAATGTGAAGACAAGAAGGGGCAAGTGCCAGGTCAAATCATCACCACCAACAACGTAGTCATGTATTGAACACTGTTATAGAGCTACTATTTCATACATGCATCACACCAGCAAAAAAAACTTGCTTTCAGACAAATGTACCAATGGACGTATAAATTACGAAAATTAATTGCAGTTGCAGACCTGATAAATATTCACAAAAATTGGGCAGCATAGGCCGACATCTTAAACATTTTGAAGGACATAAAATAAGAATATGTATCCTTCTGCATGGGCTGAGTCACTAAACCAATGCGTAAAGGGATTAGCAGCGATAGTGAGAGATGCGAGAATCAAAAAATGTGGAAATGCATGTTTTTAACTTATAAATTGGGGTAAGGTGTGTACATTCCATATAACTGCTGGAATGTGAAGAAACAAACCCCAATTAGTGGAAAAAAAAACCGGAAGTATATGAGGAAATTTGTCATACCGTCTCCGGAAATAGAAATTAAAGCGACGACTTCTCAAACTCTGCATCTACACATCTGATTGTGTTTCACACCCAGTACAGAATGAACAAAGATCAATAATGTTTGTGTTAGAGGTCAATGTATTGCTCATTGTGCACCAAATCACCGCGGAAAATCTGTGATATTCAACTGGAAGGCCTTTTTTGATCTCTAGTCGGAATTTTTATACTCACGTCATAGAAATTACAGAATCAGATAAAAAGTACTCGCCTTGGCTTTTAATACACGGTTTCAAGCCAACCACGTGCAATTAATGTTCGCCAATCCTGCTAGTACAAAAATTAAAACTATGAATTTTGTGAATTTGTCATGTTTCGGATTAGCAAAGCGTGCTAATCCCTTTATTTATTTGTTGGCCACATCAATATGGATGCCGATTTGATGCGGCATATCCGTCAATCTTTGGGGGCCCCCACCCGATTTTGGTCGAATGGGCTTTGAATCTCGGGAGAAACGTCATCAGCTACCGATCTCCTCACCGACTATACCTCACCCGATCTCCCAAACTGAACACTAAAAAAAAGCCCAAGTTTTACTACATACAACAGATTTTTAAAGCTTAACCATTTAATTTTTCTATGTGACTCCTACATATGGTCAGTATAAAATGCGGCTGCCATCCATTTACACCGCAAGAATCTGTGTTGTACCTGTATAATGATTCTATTACTTTTGCGTATTTTAACTCAATCTTCTGAAACTGGAGGTTTCCTGCGGGTGAAGATCCTCCAAATACGTTACAATGGAAATTCCTCAACCTCTACAGACATAAATTAGCTGCGGTACAAGTAGTCATTGCAGTCGCCAGTGTACTGGCTGAAAAGAGACTCCACGTGGTTTTTCCTCCTCCTACGTAATTCATCAGTATATGTAAAATGCTGCTCTTATTTCTTTCTTTCATTCAATCATTTTTTTATTCCATTTGATAATATTTAACTCTTCAACATTATTTAAAGTATTTATATAAATTTATTTATATTTATAATAATTTTTTATAAAGTAAAGAAATAAATAATGAAGAAAAATCATTCAAAAAGTATATAGTAATTAAAAATTAAAATAAAATAAAAATATAAAAAAACAATAAAATCAGCAAAACTCACAAATTAACAATTAAATAAAAAATAAAAATAAATCCGAAATATTTTTTAAAAACTTGAACATAAAATGAATATAAAATCTTTTATATACAAACACTATTTAATTCGCTCTATGGTATTTTTGTAAGGGAAGTCCTAGCATATACCCCCAAATCCCTATATCTACAATTAAAAAGTCCTCTAATGACCTCATCAGTGACGTCATCAGTTCATAGTTTTATATAATACTTAACTAAATATTCTTCACCCATACGCACTTTAAACATACGCACCTACATATCTATACATACGGGCCTACACACATGTCCATCCGGACCTATACTTAATACCAGTAAGCCTATGGGAATACAAATACACGTCGCGGTTCTCGAACCGCTAATCCCCCTGGCGGGAGCGGGTTTACAAAATTTAAATAATCAGCTTGCAAATACCCCCCTTAAAACCCAAAATCCCCTAAACCCCAACAACTTAATAAATCTGTGCAACCAACCGCCCTTAAACTCGTGCAAACCCACCTAAACCACAACAAGCCCCCTTAAGCCCAAACACCCCCCTTAAACCCGTACAAACCCTTTAACCCCCTACCACCCCCTTAACCCCAGCAAACCCCCCCTTAAGCCAGACAACCCCCCTTTACACCCGGACACCCATGTGCAACGACCGCGCAATGCATACGCACATTCGCGCATACGTCATGCGCGTGCTGTCTGCAACGTCTGCGCATGTATACCCGTATTATGTGCCCAAAACCCCTTAAACCCCAAAACCCCCCTTAAAAACCAAAATACCCTTAAACCCTACACAACCCCCCTTAAACCTGGAACAACCCCCTAAACTTGTGCAACCCACCTTAAACCACAACAGCCCCTTAAAAGCCCAGACAAACCCCCCTTTAAACCCGGACAACCCTTCTTTAATTTAAACCCGGACAACCCCCTTAAACCCCCAAACAATCCCCCTTAATTCCAGACAACCCGCCCTTAAACCCGGACAACCCCTTTAAACCAACAACCCACCTAAAACCCCACAATCCCCCTTAACCCACCAACCCCTTTTCCCCCTTAAAGCTGGACCACCCCCCTTAACCCGACATCCCCTTAAACCTGGACACCCCCTTAAACTCCGTCAACCCACCTTAACCACAACAAGCCCCCTTAAATCAGCCCAGACACCCCCCCCTTAAACCCGGACAACCCCTTTTAAACCCGGACAACCCCACCTGAACCCCCCAACAATCCCCCTTAAGCCCTTAAACCCGGACAACACCCTTAAACCCGGACAACCCCCTTAAACCCCAGACACCCCACCTTAAACCCAACAATCCCCCTTAAAAAACAAACCCAACACCCCCTAGCTGGACAACCCCCTTAAACCATACAACCCCCCTTAAACAATGGACAACCCCCATTAAAACTCGTGCACCCACCTTAACCCACAACAAGCCCCCCTTAAGCCCAGACCACCCCCCTTAAACCCCACATCCTCTTTTTAAACCCAACAACCACCCCCTTAAAGCTGGACAACCCCTTAAACCCGGACAACCCCCTTAAAACCCGTACCACCCCCTTTAAACCCAGAAACCCCCCTTCAACCCCAACAATCCCCCTTAACACAACAACCCCTTAAGCTGGACCAAACCCCCCTCACCCGGACAACCCCCCTTACCGGACAACCCACCCTTAAACCTAATCAGCATGAGAGTACATGATTCCCACCCCTCCATCAGTTATCATCAACCAATTTCGGACTTCTGGCTTTCATATAGTTTGTTCACAAGCTTTTTGGGTAAAACTACCCCCAAATTAACTCATTAATTAATGCAAATTAAGGTACCAATTAGCATATGCCACGCCATAATCTAATCAGTGATGGGCATGGCGTCCGATCCCAATCCCACCCCCAATCACATCACCATACCCTTATGGGTCTCCATGTTTTCGCGTTCACAAGATTGTTGGGTAAAAATACTCACCCCAAATTAAGCTCATTATTTATCAAATTATTACCTAATTAGCTATGCCACGCCCATAATCTAATCCAATAGTCAGGAATCGATCCCCCCACCAAGTCACATCACCAAAACCTTATGGGTCCTCATTTAATCATCATCGCGTTCCAACATTGTTTGGGATAAAATACCCCAAATTAACTCATTAATATGCAAATTGGTACCTAATAGCATATCCATGCCCATAATCTAATCAGATGAAGGCATGGCAGTCCGATCCCCCACCCACCAAGTCACACACCAGAACCCTTATGGTTCTCATTTTATCTCCGCGTTCACAATATTGTTGGTAAAAATACCCCCCAAATTAACTCATTAATTATTCAAAATTAGGTACCTAATTAGCCATATGCCCGCCCAAGAATCTAATCAGAGGAAGGCATGCAGTCCCCATCCCACCCACCAATTACAACATCACCATAACCCCTTATGGGTCCCCCCCTTAACCCCAACAATCCTCTTAAACCCAACAACCCCCTTAAAGCTTGACAACCCCCCCCTTAAACCCGACAACCCCTTAAACCCTGACAACCCCCTTTAAACCCAGACACCCCACCTTAAAAAACCCCAACAATCCCCCTTTAAACCCACAACCCCTTAAAGCTTGACAACCCCCCTTAAACCCTGACAACCCCCCTTAAACCCGACAACCCCCCTTAACCCTGACCACCCACCTAAACCACTCAAGCGCTCAAGAGTACATGATTCCCCACCCCTCCATCAGGTTTCATAAATCGGACTTATGGATCTTCAGATAGTTTTGTTCACAAGCTTTTTGGGTAAAAAATACCCCAATTACCTCATTAATTATGCAAATTATGTACCTAATTACATATGCCCCGCCATAATCTAATCAGAGTGAAGGCATGTGCAGTCCCGAGCCCAACCCATCCAAGTCACACATCAACCATAACCCTTATGGGTCCTCATGTTATCCAGGGCGTTCACACGATTGTTTGGTAAATACCCCAATTACCTCATTAATTTATGCAATTAGGTACCTAATTATCCATAATGCAGGCCCATAATCTAATCAATGAAGGGCATGCATGTCCGACGATCCCACCCACCAAGTCCACATCACATAACCCTTATGGGTCTCATGTTCTCGCGTTCACAAGATTGTTGTTAAAACGTACCCCAAATTAACTCATTAATTTATGCAAATTAGGTACCTAATTACATGCCACCCCATAATCTACTCAGCAATGAAGGGCATTGCAGTCCGATCCCACCCACCAAGTTACATTCACCATAACCTTATGGGTCTCATGTTATCGCGTCACAAATGGTGTTGACGGCCGCCGACGCCGACACCGACACAGATGCCGCCGACGCCTTGACTGATAGCCTAATCCCCCTTCTGCTTTTCAAGCCAGGGGGATAAAATGCATGACCGCAATCGATTGAAAGTGACACGGCAGTAGCCGCCCTTTTTGGCATTATCTATACTATAAAGATCGAACTTTCTCCATGTTTGTTTTCCCTGGAGGCTGCCCATGTTGACCCAGAGGGTCGCCATGTTGAATGGTACCCGAATCAGGTAATACCCTTCCCATCGTGTCTCTTCTCGTTGCTCGGGTTTTTGTATTCAAACTGCTGTAGATGATTTATATTTCATTGAGATTGCAATAAACGTGGTTGTAAACAGAGCAAACATGTTGTAAACATTAGTAGATGCGTTTGAATCCTGTGGTTTGACAAGAGTAAGTACGTATGTGGGTACCGAGTCTAAGGTACGGGTACACTTCAATTTCGTGCGAATTACCCATAGTCCTCGGAGTTTTGACTCTTTGTTCTATTTTCTATGGTAAAATTATTTTTTCGTGGTGATAAAAAGAGAACTATCAGAAGGCCTACTGTAAAACAATCAAGATTGATTTATACTATACTAAGTATTTAAATTCATTGAAAGACTTTCTAATGGTCCCAACATGTTATTTTTGACGCAATTTTCGGGACCTTTTTGTTCTCGCGTTACATCGTGATCGCCGTGGGCGAGTTGACCTCTTTGATATTTATTTCTAAATTTATTTTGTTTTTTTTGGAAACAAAAAATCAGAGGATACAGATAAATCCAATATCAGTTGAACAATACGGTTTAAGCTTATTTTTTTTTTGTATTCTTAATTAGCATCATGATCATTAACGTATTTTTGGAAGAAATAATTGGTGACCCTTCCGCCTTTACAGAAACACAATAACTGACTGGACACTCGCGAACTGATCTAACTGCACTCGCAATCCCTTGGTATGTTTGTACTGCATGGCTGTGAAGGTAGGTCGACTGACAATGACATAAAACATTTTAGAACATTTTAGGCCTAAAGTAATATACTTAGCGATACTATTAGCTATATTAGCTCTCTAATAAAAGCAGGTCTGGATTTACCTGCATGGCATGCATACAAGGGGGGATGCCCCGATTTAAGTATATAAAGATTTAATTAATTTTGATAGAATTCACCCGTGGGGGGGGGGGGTCTCAACACAAATGCCATACGGGGATGTGCCACGGACATCGGGGTCCCATTTCAACCTTCTGGTAATCAATGATCCCCTTTTTTTCATGCCAATTTTGTATAAGCAAATGGGCCGGTTTTTTTCAAAATTTTCTCATGGCCTATTTAATTCATGTAAATATTTAATTTTTGATAGAATGGCTCTCAGGGGGGTTCTCAACACAAATGACCATACTGGTTCGTGCACAGACATCGGTCCCGATGTTCAGCCTTCTGGTAGCAGCAATTTTCAGTCAATTAATTTTTGGGTATAGCAATGGGTGTTCTTTTTCAAAGGTTTTCTCAATATATTTGTTGGAAATTAGTCACATTTTCTCAATCGAAGCCAAAATTTTCTAACATTGTTGGAAATTAGTCATTTCTTCAATCCGGAGCAAAAATTTGCTTAAAATGCCAATTTTGGGAAATAAATGGCAAATTTGGGTTAATGTTGGCCCCTAAATTGCCATCGCTGATTATAGGTTGGTCCCTTTTTTGCAAAAAAAATGTAATAGCTATGGGTTCCTACTTCCAGACTCTCGAAGGCACGTCCCTACCAAACCAAACCGGGGAATTGCCTTTACTTTACCCCCCACCAATCCGTAAAGTGTTCCCAGCCGATTATTTCAATTCGTTGATGTGAGAATTATGTTTAGAGCCAGAAACATTTTCCGTCGGTTTAGGGGCCCGAATAACCGCGACGTTCCCAAAAAAATTAAAGAAAAAAAAAAAACAAAAAAAAAAAAAAAAAACCAAGGGCTCTGAACAGGAGCTAATATATTTGTGCAATATGTAACCTGGAGATCCATCTGCAAAATCCAAATACGTGAATCGTAGATGGTTAGGCATGTCCAGTTGTGTATCATGGATGTAATCCCGGATCATGACAACCAAAGCGAACGCGAATCTTTATTTTTAATTAATTCTTTGCCTCTCAAAGCTTTTACATCATGCCACTATCTTCAATTTTTGTAGGTCCTAATGCCAAAATCAAGATTGTTAATCTATTGTTAGGCGATAAACCCTCGATGTTTGCTTTGCATTTCAATTTATGTCAGTTTCAATGTCCACACGCGTGGGATATAGTGTGTGAAGGCATACTAAACAGGGATTTTTGCAGAGGATTTTGATATAAGTTACCTTAAAGGAACTATGTCAGATTCTGATATTTGGGAAAATTTGTATGATGGAAAGCTTACGTCAACGTCGAATCAATAAATCAAAATAAGTTGAAAATTGTCCACATTTGTTGAGTATTTGCCCTGTTATTTTCCGGCCCCAATAGTACTCGAAAACGATCCGACAAATCCACATCGAAGGCAAAAATGGTGACATCAAAAGTGATGACATCAATAATTTACGGCGGTTGTGCCATCATATCGCGTGTTGCCACTTTCCTATAACGCGAGCGTTGTGTTTTTATATCAATAAGAATAAAAACACAACGAAAGGAAACAAAATAGTCATCGTAACTTATTTTCAAAATTTTCTTAGTACTTTCATTAATCCATAAGATCTACAGTGTCAGCAATAGCAATAATCAATTCTGACGTCAACACGAGTTTCTGGTCATCACTTTGACGTCACGAGGAGAGCAAAATGGGGCACGTTTGATCAATGAAGCCGTGGCGAAAATTCCGCCCGCCCGTTTTTTCGTATGTCAAAAAAGCAAACAAAAAAATTAAATGCCTCTCTTTTGTTAAAATTTTACATCAAATTGTATTATTTTTTTGGGAAATTAGTGATGTATGTACATATATTGTTGAATGTAAGTCAAACTGAGCTTGAAAAAAATCTTGACATATTTCCTTTAACATGTCGTACAACACCAGTAAAAATATATTATTTGCCGGATATATTTGCCGCTGTTGATAAATTGAGAAATAGCATTTCAGACACGTACAGACCAATAGGGCCGGTGTTGGCAGGAGATATAGTCCTACGGATAAAGTCCGGGAACAATGGTGAACAATAGGGCAATCGATTCAGTGACTATTCACGCAACATTAGTTTCACGCTTTATTGTGGTCGTTATGTTTTAATAATGTCTCAATTAACAATTAGTAGCTTTTCAAAATTGGTTATCATCCATCAGATATTTTCATGGTTTATAAAATTTCACTTTTTAAAATGCATGACAATTATGAACAACGAAGAGTGTCGTTAAGACGGGAAGCAAAAGGTAGGCTACAGCAGTTGCAGTGTTAGGGTGACGCATGGGGAGGGTGTGTGCATTCCCGCGTTTGTTTTTCTTTTTCCCAGTATCCCCCGCCGAACAGCCCCACCCACCAGAAAAATAATAGATCTTTGGCAAAAAATCAGTGATTTTTTTTAATTTTGGGATTTTTTGGAAAAACAGCAATTTGGGATCCATAGTGGTTAACAATCTGCAAAACGTGGGCTTCCCAAAAACTAAACTCTTCCCCACCCCCTACCCCAGAAATCCCCCACCCCCCCCCAAAAAAAAAAAAAGAGTCTGGCGCCGCCACTGCCATGGACCGAAACAGAAACAAACAGACCTTCGGAACATGCAGGATGGCACTATGATTGGAGCAAAGGTAGTATAGGCCTATACGATGCCACCATTTGTAGCTCTGCGGTGCCCGGAAGGAGCAAGAATGTGCACAAATAGGCCCTACATTTTCCCCCAAGAGGGCTTCCCCTCATTCACCAGTATTAGATACGTCACTGAGAAGCCCCTCTCCTCCGACTATAGCTACCCAACTGGGGGGGTCTTGGGCGTGCTGGCGAGTTCCTGCGTTTCACATTATTTGGCAGTATTAAATGTTACCTGGTCTAGCGCCATGTTGAGATAGGGGCCTAAACTTTGACAGCTCTGACATAATACGTTTAAGGCATATAAAAGGCAAATAAACTGAGGCTTGGAGAAAAATATAAGTAATGGTCTCTTTAAGTTTTGAGTCATGTGCAGGTGCTCAAACGTTTATGACAGCTCCCATTCAAATCAGCTACCGGTTGCCGCCGCTTGAATATATTTCAACCCGTTTAGTGACCGCTACCACTCAACTCAAGCTAGCGGTTGGCCCGCGCAAAGCGCGGGCAAGTAATAATAATAAACTAGCTCGATACTTGGCGGGTTTGAGTACCAGCTTTCATGATTAGTAGCACCCATGGAACTGAAATGACAAATTTTCTAGCTCGCCAGGGGCGGCACCAGGGCGTAAATCATAGAAGGGGCGAAACATCAATAGGGGGGGGGGCGAAACAGACAAAATTAACTATATAGGTTAAAAAACCTACTTTTTACGCAATTTATTGCTTAACCCCTTTTTTCCTGAATTTATGAAACTCCTGGGAGGGGGGGCCTCCCTTGCCAACCCCCTGGCGCCGCCCACCTGAGCTAAGCCCCATGAGTACACCAACCCACCAAATATGAAGGCTGTATGACGTGTGACCTCTGAGAATAAGGGTGGGCAGACAGATAGACAGACTTAGCCTATATATTATTAAAGCCTATATTGAATGGCTTTGGGGTGATAATTATACAAATATTGACTTCTATGAGGGAAATGGTGCAAAATAACACACGCGGTGACGGGAGACCGGGGACCTTCACTATTTCCAGAGGACCAAAGGTCGAGGGTGGTGTAAAATAGTAGGCCCACGGTTTTCTCCAGTCACAGAGGGGCAGGTATTTGCACCATTTCACGAATATGAGCAGTCACTATTTGTGTTATATAACACATAAAATATTCTGTCATTTGAAAAACAACTTGCCAGGTCTTCGTCGACGATCAGCTGTGCCACCGTAACTCTCAACGTCAAGCCATAGGCTAGATGCTAGGCACTGTATAGTCTAGTTCGTCTGGTTCAATCACATCGCGGTCGATCTCACACCAAATTTCTCGAACGCTTAGAATGATTTTGTTTACGGTATCACAGCATCAAGATTCTCCATTTTGAGTAAAATTTCAACAAGAAATTGACCAGCGGTGATGAATTTTTGAAATGTTTTTACTGTTTTTAAAGTCATTCAGTCACTAATATCAAGTATATGATCGATGCAGTGTTGGGTCGCTGATCGGGTCAATCAATCAAAAGTGCGGCGCCATGGGAGATGTAGATACCATGCAGGGTAAAAAGTTCCCATAAAAATGGAACTATTCCAGTGATGGGGGGGGAAATAGGAGCTTTTTATGGGAGCTTTTTTTTCCCTCCTGCTAATTTTGGGGAACTAGGTCTCAAAAATATTTTATGGCACATTGATATAGATCCACCAATCAATGGCAGCAATATTTTAGGTTATATAACAGAAAATATTGCCTCGCCAAGAAAATATCAGGTTGTCTTTGATTCGCCCAATATTTGATTAGACACTGGGTGATCAACTCAAGCCATCGAATCGTACAGGTACTAATAGGTTATCTTTTCTCAGTAACTAGTGTTGTTTACACCCCCCCTAGTGTATTTTTAAAGGAAAAATATAAAGGTGCGTTTGTTACGATCGTCTTTGGACCCCCCCCCCCATTTAACCGAAGTAGTATCGATTTTGATATCAGATGAAAGGACGATTTTTATCATTCTAATCATGCATTTCCGCCCCTTAAATCCATTCATTCCCAAGATATAAACAAAACAACTGCCGTTTTAGTTGGTTAACCATCAATATTAATTATTAGCACAGTATTGAATAGGCTTTTGAAACATGCATTATGCATCTACCATCAAAACCGAAGTTTGTTTCCCAAGTACGTGATGCTAGGGTGTATGTGCAGTGCCAGGCTTCTCATATCAAGTGGACACAATACACATTAAACTCAGGAAACAAGCACCTTACTACCGAATTATCAACTCCCAAAGATTAAAATGTTTAAATCTGGAAATATGGTTAATGATATTCAGAAATGTTAGAATGGATGGAGAAAAGGCAGGATTTTCCTGGAATATGATCAAACTTTTCCCTCTGGCACAATGGTAAAATTTCCCACTATTTGTTTTTGTATTCATTATGTTAAAGGACAAATTCTCCCTTTCATGTGACAAAATTTTCCCTCCCAATGTCAAAAATTTCCCTGAGAATGTGGTTTTGAGTTCCACACTCTATGTAAAATTAATATTAATGTATTAGGGTATGGACACTTAGGAAGAATACGCTATTTGGTAAAAGCAGACGAGAGCTAGGCCCATGGTTGGCATTGCAATTTGGCCAGTGCAGTAGACGCATCGTCATAGTGATGTAAAAATGTATCATAAACGGTTAATGGATGTAGGTCATTTCCTTGTTTCATGTCATGGGCTGATTTTTGTGAGAGACAACAGCATACATGAGTTAATTAACCTGGTAAATGATAACTATACCTTTGGTTTCTTTAACCTTTCCTTAATTAAAGTATAATTCCTATTATAAGACTATTTTGGATCTCATTTCATCAAATTTGGTATATTTTTGGGTCAGTGACCCACATTTTCGACCAAACTAAAATCAAGGACCCGGGCTTTGACCTGGCATATAACAGACTGATCAATATGTATATGGGGTGAGAATTTAGTACTAGTATTTTTTGAACAAAATGTTTAAACTTTGCCTCATTGCAAAAAAAAATGAATTTCTATGCACAGTCCGTGATCGTCAATGATTCTCTCTTTGGTTACCTTTAAATCGTATTGTAAACTCCCCCCCCCCGGATATCAACACCAACTTGAGAGTCCATGACCTAAATTCAGGTCATCTGAAGGCCAGGGCTTACAGTTGAGGCAGGTGTGAAGTTGTTTGTCATTGGATTACATCTGGGATTCATAAATTACTTAGAAGTTGCTGTTAAAGTATGCCAATCAAAAACTGCTCTCTAAGCACCAAGTCTTTCCATCACTGGAATAGAATAATTCTTGTGAATGAATGTTCTTGTACGTGTTGGTATTTATCATAAAGGATTAATTTAAAACTTGTCAATGACACTCACATTTTGGAATCCGAATATTTTGGTGATACCAATCACCGTCATCAGCGGGTGGAAGCTGAATTCTGTCTGACAGATCCTCTTCTGATTCCTGACCCCGGTTCCTGATGCTGGTGGCATCCTAGATCTTGGTGACAGGACATAGCAGAGGGTGTATTGAGTCAATCCCACAATGCACCAGTTTCGTGAAATTTCACCTCAATAGGGTCATGTGATCCCATAAAAATCCTATTCTTTACACATGAAATCCTTGACTTTTATGCTTATTTTAGCCCAGAAAGTGTTAGTTCTTAGGGAATTTTTAGCCTGATTATGAATTTGTCTTGTGGTTCTTGAACTTTTGGAACACTTTTTATCCCTAAGTACTGACATGTGTTTAGTACAGTGTAGGCACATTGTTATGTATCATGGGATTTATTCAAAACACCCTCTGGGACATAGGCATGTAGTAGGTCTATATGGGACTTACAGAAAAGCCCCAAAGGATATTTTCTGTACCAATCCACATGTACACTTCACAGAAAAGGGAAAATTGCTAACAAATTAGATGAAACTACAGCAAGATACAACTAGATATTTAGGGAATATAAAAGGCAAACATTGCCATTGTCTTCATCATCACCACCACCATCATCATCGCCATCATCGTTTGCATTTGCCTCTGAATTTGATTAGGATGATCCTGTACATGCATAATAACTTAGCCTGTTTATTACTCTGTGTACTTGCAGTATTCTGGTGTGCTATCACTGGTCACAGTGTTTTAGCACTTGACAAGTCATCCATAATTCATGAACTCACCTACTATAGTGTCAGAGTGATTTATAGTTTTGTGACAAGCCATATTTTATGCACCACAAAGTATTTGTGCTAATTGAGGCCTGACTGAGCAATCAAAAGCAATTCACATTAAAAAAATACACTAAATTTATACAATTCTGGCACTTTTGTGTCAACATAAAAACAAAAAAATGGTGCCCAAATGAAGAACCTTTCCGTTTGAAGTAGGAATGGTATATGGCATAAAAAGCGGCAAAAGTCCACTTTTGGGAATTCCAAAATTTAGAGAACAGTTTGACAAAGACAAAAGCCACTTTTTTGGTGATGAGATGTTCCCAAAGTCCAAAAAACAGTCATTTTTAGGGGGAGGGTTACGTCCCCTTTTTGGAAGTCCCCTCACCCCCCTCAAATAAATCCTGTTTGTAGGCCTGGGTATGCCATCTCTATAATTGGTGATAAAATTGACACAAATTACCCAATTTCCCATAATTGTTTATCATTTTTCAAAACTTTACATTAAATATTCAAATTTTGAAAATTGAAGTTTTATTGATTTTTTAGTTTTTTTGTTTTTTTTTTTTTCCAAGGCGACCATTTCTAAGCCAAATACCTACGGTGACAACATCTTGCACAAAATGCTGTATTTATATCAACAATACTTTTGGAATCTCCAGCTTCAGGGTTGGCCGGTAAAAACCAGGCGGTTTAAACCGGTTAAACCGCAAGGTTTATTCCACCATTTTGGGGCAAAACTGGCAAAACCTCAATTTTTGTTCAAAAATGCTTTGGAAATATTAAAAGATTGTAATTGTTGATATTTACAAATGTATATTATCTCTGTAGAAGTCAAATAACAATTACAAACAAAGTGGTTGAAAGTACAGTAAACATAACTTCTGGCTTTTTAATTACATATGATACATACAGTTTGATCTAGTACCATACTTTGTATTACATAATATCATAGACTTCCCATATGTATACCATACTTAATACTATTGACTTATTGACAATATGGAAAATGGATTCACTTAAGCTTCAAATTTGATCTGTATACATAAATTTACTAAATAGTAAATAAAGGAAATCAAATTGAAAAAAACAAAAAGTAAAAAGCAAGTATCCTAAAAGATGAAGTGTAATTGTAAATCACAGCTGGTATTATGAGTTTGTTGCGATGGTTGCAAGTTTTGAAAATTGTTACAGTAGACGTGTTTCATGTTTTATTTTTTTTCACAATGAGGTATCCTCCTCTTTTTGTCTTGTAATTGAACAATAAAATAATGCAAGGTATGTTGATTATCTTAAGTTAAAGAGGGACTTAATTTAGTATTGACATACATTAAAATTTTGGCATGACGAACTCAGACATTTCCTCGTTTTGGCCGGTTTAAACCAGTTTGTTGCCGGTTTAAACCAGGTTTAAACCCGTTTATGGCCAAAAACCAAGTTTTTGGCGCATAAAGCCAACCCCCGGTCCAGCTTGAGGCTTTACATTTAAGCTCCTGTTATTAAAAAGGTAATATGCCTTTTCTGTCTTCCAGTTGACATACATTTTGCTCCTTATAATATATGAAAAACTATACAACTTTTATGATCATTCAAGGCTTTAGGTTTTGTCAGACACTAAAATGAAACTAGAAACATTTTAAAAACAAAAAAACACGCGTTTTTAACCTAATTTTAAAAAAAAAACAATGTGGTTAATGAGTATAATACATGGAATCCTGTTCTTACTGCACTTTGATCAGTACTCTAGTATTTTATTTAAAAAAATAGTTAAAGTCATTTTTTTTTACAAATTTAAAAAAAAAAAAAAAGTCCACTACTACTTGCATGACATCTTGGATCATAACAAATGTAAGAAATATATAGTGTAGTGTATTGTATCTCATTACGCATTTTTTCATCCTTAAAGGTCAGATGCAAAACCCACCATGTTTAGGTTAAATTAAAGTAAAAATAAGGAGACAGATAATGCCAATTGTTTATATTTTTTTTTCATTATATTTAAGAAGTGGTTTCAGCGATTATTAAATACACCATCAACAAACAAGCACCCAAAAAAACAAGTTGAAAAATCAAACTGTTGGCAACTCGGACGTGACGCGTGTGGAGTATCACCCATTTTAAGTAGTGTTGCCAGCCGTAATTAAATTTGGTACAGTCTGGCAGCATTTAAAATTATATTTCTAAATCATTGCATTTTGTTTACAAATTTAGTGCGTACTTTTGATGTTGAGTTTTATTGGTTAAATGCAGTAAAAAAAGTTCAACAACGAAAAGGCGAATTCCGCCGAATCTATTAATATATTGCGGCATAATAACTGTTTTTAGGAAATTGTACACACGTGTGTTGCTAAAATTTCTGACTACCACTATCATGAAACTGGGTACGAAGTCATTCAAAGTACAGTAAACATGTTTAAGCTATTTACTCTCATAGACCCTAAGTTATTAATTAAAAAGAGGGATACAATTCATATATCATGTATACTTCGCAATATTAAACGGACCAATAGGATTTATGCCAAAACATCGCTAGTGTGTGGTTCTAGATGGACAGATGACCGTGAGAGATGGAACTGTGGCCGAGATTTTGGGGAGGGATACATGAATGTCACAACGCCGACGCGGCACTGGTACTAAACTCATTTTAATATACTTTCAACCCACAGTAAAACAAAATGAAAGTTGTACATGATTAAGCAGGTTTGCTGGTGAAATAAATCGAGAATAGTGGTGGATTTTCGGTTGGTGTATCAGAACTTTGGACGATAATTGTGCGTGACACAGTCACACCAATGCGATGTCCCAATCGCGATGTTACTGTTACGAAAAGGGGAGACTTGCCCTGAGCCGGGGCCGCTGATATAATGGTCACGTTCCCGTTATTTCGAGCTTTAACCGGCTTTAGAATATACTTGTTTTCAGTTTCAAATGTTTACGTAAAAGTAACTTGAAACTTGCGGTTCGGGCTTGCGGTGCGGTATGCGTTAGCTCCCAGTCTTTCGAAAGCTGTGGTAGACAGTTGTATAGCACGCGTGATAGATAGCACGCTGTATTATGTATACCAACGCACGCGATCGACCGCGCCCAAGCCCCGGGATCCACGCTTAGATGGCTTCAACTCGCGCTGTCCTTCACTGTGGTGATACGTGCAGAAAAGTGGTAGGCCGAGATCCAAATTGTCATGTTGTAGAACTGATTTTATAATGAATCACATAATTTTATCAGCCAAATTTACTAGTACTGAATCATTTTTGCTGTCAGTTGGTACTATATTAGGTTGATTTTAGGGAAAAGCTCGAAGAGATTGGGAAGGGGTGCATGAAGTTCGTTGCACCTTTCGTCTTATCTATCGCTGGTCAACTTCTCAAGAATCAACGACCGCCTACGAGTCTTAACTTCCTTTTGGGCTTGTGTAATATTTTTTTCTCAACTAAAAAATTTGGGTCCATTTTTTTTAAAAATTTGTATATTTAAATCATAATAATGTTGTAAATGATAATAAACTTGGCAGGTTTTGCATGCCTTTGCCCGGTGCCATGCATTGTTACGTACACATCCGGGTCTTTTTGTTCGAGCTGATACCTCTATGACGTCATTATCAATGCGCCCAAATTCTATTCGTTCGTAACTTCATTGAAAAGATAAGGCCAAAGTACCAACTTTAACTTATAAATAGTTTGAGGATTAAATTTGCTGCGGTTTTAACTTTAATATAGAGTTATATGGTCATGAAGAAATGAAATAATATAAAATTCCATATAGTACATTGGCTTTGCCTGTGAGCTTAAAGACACATCAGTGATCACTCGAAAGAGTCAAATTATTTGAAATTTTGCAAAATACTTAAAAGTAAAATGATTCTATCCTTATAAGGTTCTTTCAGTCCTAGCACTTGTAGGTGTTGCTAGCAAAGCTATACTTGTTACAGACACTTCAAAATCTGATTTTTGATGACTTATTTTTTCGAATTCCGATTTAAAAAACCGATTTTGCAATCACTGATAGTGTCTTTAATTATTAATTTAAAATTGCTAGTTTTTTAAAAGAAAATTTCATATTTCTCACAATGCACTGAAAAGTGTTTTTTTCTTTGTTTTATAATTCCGGGGGGGGGGGGGGGGGGGGGGGGGGGGGGGGGGGGGGGGTGTGGGGGGGGGGGGGGTGGGGGGGGGGGGGGGGGGGGTGGGGGGGGGTATTTTTTTAGGGGGGGTGGGGGGGGGGGGGGGACCTGTTATTTCTTTCAGTTTCTCTTCAAATTGACCCTGATTTTTAAATGACAGCAAATTCCAGTAACCAATAACTGTTTTTACAGAAGGTTTTTTTAGAGTGGGTGACTAAAACAGAAGGGCATTCACTCCGTGGGCCTCTGTTTAATGAGGCTGCGAACAAAACATGTTCACTTCCCCACGTTTTGGCTTTCTATGAACTAACATGTATGCCTGTCGTCTTTGAAAACAAAATTATAAAAACTAGAGTTCAGAGTGTAATAATGTAACACACATTTACTTAATTAAATGTCATTGATAGTATTGTTTGGAATCATTTTATTATGCAGAGATTATATTGAATTGAATATTAAAGGGGAAGAGAGATTTTGGGAAAATTTGTGAGTTAGATCCCTTCATTTGCTTTACTTCCCAAATCTCTATTGTTATTGAGGGACTTGTAAATTATTTCAAATTTATGTTCATAAAATGAATTGAAAATCCTGTTGCTTGCAAAATGTTAGCAGATGAAAGTAGATTACATTTGGCAGAATTTTACTGTAAACCACTTAAGGGGGGGTGGCCGATTAAATATTATTAAGTTTTCATTTTGAATGATCTTGACCCCAAAACCCCATCTGTAAAGTTTAGCACCGATATTTCAACCTGTTTTGATGTGAGAGCTAAAAATGTGAATTTCTAAGTCCCATAGAGTACTGTGTAAAATTGGCCAACCAAAATGGGGCACATTTGTGCTTGTAACATCCAAACCAAACACCTTTTAGCCCTAAGATTTCACAGGGTAAATGAGAAAAATAGTAGCTTTCTTTAAACACTAAAATATTGGCCACTTTCAGTAAAATCTGGTGTTCTTTGAACAAGTCTATTTGCAATCGGGCCCTGGACCTCTAAGGGGTACCCTAGGTATTGAATAAGTGCTCAATTGTGATATGTACAAAATGGGAAACTTTAGAATCTGCATGGAGAAGTAGCATACAACCAGTTTTGACCAAATCTTGATATCAAGCAATCAATCTGACTCTAAGCATTTCAAATCACCATATTTGAATGGGTGACTTCTAGGCACTATTTATTTTGATGATTCAAAAATTGCCTTTTTCATTAGTAAGAATAAAGCATGTTTAACTCTATACGTTTGAAGGGTATATGTAATTAATGCCACTTTTTTTTTTTATAATAATAAGAAATCCCATTACTGTGTGCCTTAATCATAGGCAGAACTACGTGTCTGTAAACTTTAGCATTGCCTTGTTGTAGCACATAAAAGGCCTGCTTATTGAAAGTGTCAGCATAGCATAACCCCTTGAAGCAATGGGGGATATTGGTGAGGTAAGTTAAACAGGGAATACATTAATTCGTTAGCCACCATTGATTGCACATGAGGATGATTTGTGCGCCAATGGATTTCCCTCCATAGAAATGTTTGGTATATCCTTTCAGTTTACTACATGACAATTAATAATCATGATAGAAAGATTGCAATTTTGAAAGTTGCGTGAAGGTCAAACACTTATGGATAGCAGTGCGGCCAGACTGTTCAATTCAGGCCTGTAATGGATGCTCTGTGATGATATCCAAGGTCCCCCATCCACAAACCCATCGTGGTGTTACGAGGTGAGGGTAGGAGCTGTTCATTCCCCGTTTAATGTACTTGTCGATCACCCTGAGAACGGGCACCTATATGATAAGGTGTTCTGATTGCCTTATTACCGAAACAGAATTTGATGACCCTCTGGATTACCCAATCAAAATTTTGTTTGTATCTCTCTCAGTCAATCATACCATCATTACAGTACGGAATCGTAGCGTCTTCATTTCAATGTATGGGTCATTAGAGGTCATTTTCTAAAAAAAAATCTAATTCTGTTCTTACTCTAGCACAAAATGGATGGATTTATCAAAGCTTCCTTTCCATGTCAGGTGAAAGGTCATCAGAATTTCCAGTTAGGCTTCGTCAAAATCAAAGTTGCTAGCAAATGGAAAGTACATGCTTGCTGACCTAACTTGGAGGGAAGGTTCAACTGTATGGCTGAAATGAATAAAAAATCATTGCCTGAGCTACTGTACCATTGGTGCTCTAGTTTGCTTCTGTCTTATGCCCCCCCCCCATTAATTACTTTCATATTTTTAATTGAGCTTGAAGGATTTTAGTCTTCCACATAACAAATTAAAATCAAGGACTGAATAGCCATTTGAGTACAAATTTTGATTACATGCATCAATTCTAATCAAGATGCGGTTTCATCGCAAACTAGAGTTAATGAATAGGAAGTTGTGCTGAAATGTCTCGCAAGGCCTGCCTGGGGTAGTGAGTATCACAAAGGCCCACAAATTAAGAAGGGGAGTGACTTCAATAGGGGCTATGTGGAATTTTATCACTACATAATGTTATTTAAAGAACTCTCTGAAATGGAAAATGAGAACTGAAACAGTAGTGTCAATGACATCAAATTTTCAAACTGCAATATTGGAGAGAGTTGCTACCGACTTACTAGGAATAATTTGTATTTTGTTTGTCTTATTTAGCCTGGGTAGCTCATTCAGTGTTTAGACACTGCTTTCCAATGATGTCCAGGGATCCAGGATGACTTGTGACAGGTTTCCACCCTACTCTTATCGAAACTGGCTGTGATTACATATGCAGGCATGATTCTCCATTAAGGCTGTCGATTCTAAACGGTTAAACGTTTAAACGCCAGCCGGCAGTTTAAACGGATAGTAATATTGCAAAACGGTTAAACAGGAAGCTTACTTTCATACCAAAAGTTTGCAAAGTTCAATAAAGAAAGCCACATTTTCCATCACTAAATCACAAAATGAGTACAAAAATTCTTTATAAAGTACCATCTGTCACAATTTTTGATGCAATAACAAGTTAAAAACGTCTAAAATAATAGAAATCAGACACAATTTTTTGGAGTATTCGCCGCAGTAGTCGGAACTTACCGAGTTACCAAAAAGCACATGTGAGCCAGTAAGGCACTGCCACTTACTTCCGGGTGACTGGCTTGCCGAAGTAGCCAGTCACGCACGCTGTACTATCGCGCGTTGGCTGCCACAAATCAAGATGCCGACATCAACATGCATGCGATTGCCGATGTGGTGAAACTCCCGGGGTGAAACTTTACCATGAAAGTAAACTTTTAAATAAAATTTTACGTAAAATATGTTGATCATTTATTGTAATAAATAAAACTGACACCTTGTATGAAGTTAACAACTTAATAGATGAAGTATGACTGCATATAAAAGCAAAGCTACCGGGCGATTCCGATGGGCTAACTTGTCTTTTGATGGGCCGACTGGCAGTGAGATAAATATCTCACTAGGTGTCCGTTTAAACGTTTAAAAAAAAAATAAAACCGGTCGAAAATTTTCCGGTTTAAACGTTGAGACAATTAACACGATTTCGACACTTATTCTCCATGTACTGGGGACCGACGGCTAACGTCCCCTCCGGAGGATGGGATTCTTCCTCATGTTCCTCTTTCCCAAGTCCAATGACCCAAGTGGAGAGCAAATTCCAGTTTTAATCAATAGTTCTTTATACAAATTCAATCAGAATTTAGTACGTGATTAAATCCCAGCAGTGGCCCACCGGACTCAAACTCAGACCTCCTGCCCAAAGTCAAATACCCTAATCATTGGGCACGCTCCCTTAAATAATGAAGTTGTGGCTGTGATGTGTATTTTGTGGGAGGCAGTTGAAACATTTTTGGCAAGTACTCTGTTAGCCAGTTGACTTGTTAGATATTTGCTGAAATTAATATCAATCATACATTCTATTGGCATTTGTTCCAGATATCAATGTTTTGCCTTATAAAATTATGGCTGTTACTCAATTGAATGCTGGCCAAGAGCAGAACCAGGGGGTTTGGAGAGGGAGGGGTCCCAGCAGGTGGATTCTTTCTCCGAGGAACCTCCAAGGAGACCTGATGCTTAAAAACTCAAAAAGGATGTTTTCAAACCTCTGCACAGAGGATTTTGTCAATGGTTAAGTTAAATCGAGGAGATTTGGTGTCCATTCCCCTGAGTGGCTCTTAGTTCTCCTAAGCAGAATATTTACTTTCCTCCCATCTCTTGTAAGTGCAGTCACTCCAAATTGTCCTGTCGGTCGTCATGGCAAAATGATGTAGTTGTTGGCAGTGACTGGTACCTGTTATCTTCATAGCTGTTTGAAATACCAACAAGGTGTGTTTTTTTTTTTGGTTTGTTTATGCACATAGATACTTGTCGTCATTGTTATTGCAATGTACACCCCCTACTTATAACTGATACATCCAACACCTTTCAATGACCAACCTTCCCAGGTGTGTAGCCTAAACAACATAGCATTTCTGTAGAATTCACCTATAATAAGTATAAAACATATGTAATACCATTTTTTTTATAACGCATAATCCCCGTAAACAGGCTCCAAAGCACTGTTGGCATTATGATTCCCCACCTTCAAGATCATCACACTCATTCGCTTCATCTAGGTGGCTGCTCAAGACATGCCTAACAAGCGCACTACTCTATCAGCATATCGATTGCATTTCCCCTACAGCTCCCCAGATTTCGCTTGGGTTGCGCGGCAATTGAGATAAGTTTCTTGCCCGGGACCAACAACTTAACCACACGTTGGGGCTCGAACTCACAATTTTAATGGTCTAATGCAGTGGCGTACCAGCTTTTTTTTCAGGGGGCAAGGGTGGAACATATATTTTTCAAGGGGGAAAGCATATATTAAAATTGGTTAGTATAGTATTATTGCCTATGTAAATCACTCATTTTTCAGGAGGGGCAAAGGGGGGGCAAGTTCCCCCACAGGGGGCAGCTGCCCCTGCCCCCCTCTGTGTATGCCACTGGGTCTCATGATCTGAGTCTTGCGCTTTTTCCACTAGAACCACACTATATGTAATTCCCTCTCTATTGTAACTTTGTGCAAGATTATTTTGGCTAGCTTGAACATGAACCGGATTTTTATACTTGCAACCCTACAACTCAGCAAATCCTTTTTTTGCCACAACAGGACACAAATGGGGAATCCAAGGAATGCCTTCAATCCTTTAGCAACAATGTAATCACCTGTCCACACTCCTGGCAAAAGTCAATAGTGTTCTAATTTACAACTAGAACACAGATGATTACAAAAGGTTCTAGTGTTTAGAGACAGAACACGATTGAATGAGCACTTTTTCACCTCTGTTTTGAATTAAGCTCATTGGGGGATTTCAGCTTGTCATCTGGTACATAAATGACAACCTGTGGATATTACATTCAATTCATTGTGTTATGTTTTATCACGTATAGTTTCTCTGTTATAACAATGTTACAACATTCACTTACGAGATTTTAAGTTTGTGAAATCCATCAAGGTAAGGTTGTTAAATGAAGACATTTGGGTGAAATCACCTCACGACAGATGCTAATTGTGAACTACAGCAGTCAGTTTAATAACATCTGTGAAAGAAAGACTGTTGAAAAAAATGGGTCTTAGTAACAATACAAGAGCTGGTAAAATCATATTTAAAAAGGAGCCCCGTACTTTATTCAAAAATAAATTCCTTGGGCATTAAGGCATTCTGCCACTTGGATATTTTTTCTTATTGCTGAAAAATGCTATCACCATGAATCTTATAAATAGATTAAATCATCATTGATGATATAAATCTTACCTAATCAATATTTTGGCAAGAATATTGTATACTCTCTACAGTTTTGACTGATATATTAAAGGTAATGTGTTCTGATCATTTTTGGGAACCCCATGGCGCGACTTACCCTATACGGAATTATTCAATTTCGGTATCATCAGCCTCCTATAAAGGCTGTATTTTTTTTATTGTCCTGAAATTTCAGCTTAAATCCATTTCTTTCCAAAGTAGACAAATTTCCTCCAATTCGTGGCCCTTATGGGTAACAAATGATTTATAATAAAATTACTCCAGCAACATTTATTCAGCATACAGTGAGATGCATTTTACACAGGAAACTCGACATCCGAGTTGATTCCCCAAAAATTTGGCATGCTCCCTGTTGACCAGTCTATGATATCATTTAATATGACACATTTGGTTGATTAAAGGCACTATCAGTGATTTGCTAAATATCAGAAATATCGAAAAATCTCAAAATTTATTTATTTTTTTGTGCTTTTAACAAGTACAAAATATCCTCATATCTCCTACAATAATATGATCAGAACAACCTAATAAAGGACAAAATCGGATATTTTTAGTCATTACTGTCCGTACTGACACTTACTACAACATTAATTGACTGGAGTTCAAATCTTTGAACACATGCTGTTTTCGTTCTTTCGTTTCTGTTCTGTCAATTTTTTCAGTTGGAAAAGGAATGCATAAATTCTAACAGACTTAATCCTTCCCTTTTAAGATATTTCGCAAACTTCCAATATTTTGAGTCTTTCAGCTGGTCACTGATAGTGTCTTTAAATTTATGTTTTTTATTTTTCAAATTAGCCTAAAAATCCCTGGATATCTTTAGCCTCTTATTAATGTCCTATCTGTTTTGGGGTAGTTTTATGTGTAAAATATTATGTGTATTCCTCCAATGGCCTAGACTATCATTTGCGAGCCAATTGAAAGAAATTTCATACTTTTGTGAAAATGTGCCAGTGCCGCTTTTAACTATTTTAAGCAAATTTACAGGGCAACCCCTTTTTTATTGCTTATTTAATGATTTTATAATGATTTATTTGTACCATTACTTCAGGCTCTGCTGCCATTAGATTCTCCATTTCCATCTTGCAGTGTGTAACTCATTAAATGAATAGCCATACATTTGCTGGTAGCTCTTACTTTTTTAATTAAATTGCAGTGGGCTAATAATATAACATATAATAATAATAATAATAATAATACTAAAATAATATATATAATACCTAATATAATAATCAGAATAATAAAATAATAATACTAATAAATAACAATAACAATACAATAACAATAACAATAACAATAACAATAATAATAATATAATAAGAATAATAACATAAATAAATAAATAATAATACTATAACTAATACATACCCGACATTTGTAAGCGCCTTTTTGCCCAAGGATTCAAAGCACTCTTGCCTCTTATTGTATTACCGCTGCCGTCCGGGAACTCGTCACAATCTTTCGCTTCATCATCTAGGCCGGCAGCTGGCCAAGCGCATCCTATCAGCACTTAGATTGGTATATAATTTCCCCATAACGCTACCCAATTATCGCTGGGTCAACGAAGCCCAAGGCGTTAAAGTGCCTGCCCAAGTGCCCACACATGTGGCCACAGCTGGGCTCGAACCCACAACCTTGGATCATGAAGTCGGCAGCATTCCACTGGACCAATGTGCCCTTAACTGCCATGAAGGTGAAATTACTCACATAAACTGCAGTCTAATTTAAGGTGATATTGCTCTGCTACCAGACCTTTAAGTTTGCAAATTGTATTTTCAGGGAATCCATGGCCAATTATAGGGGGGTGGTATAGCTTTTAAATTTATAACTTCATGTATCATTATTTGAAAAAAAACCCAATGAACTAAGCTATTCATGAAGACAAAACGTGTCTCTGAGTCTATGCACAGTTTGCTAGAAGTGGGTGTGGGGAAGGTTTCATTTTAATAAGACTTTAATTGATTTGCCCAATGTCAAAATTTAATATTTTAATCAGCCTGAATTGTTTATCAGGTGGTAAGTAGAGGGTCAGATGATGAATTTTAGTATGAAAAGCCTTATTGGAAAGTCAGTTCCACTCTATTAGGTACAAAGTGTTCATTTACTTCAAAGTGCCAGTCCATCGACACTTATTTACCTGTAGACACAAAGGTGTAGCATTATGATAATACTGGATCTCAACCATTATTTCAAATAGTTAACAAAGTTTGCTGGATTCCAGAGTTTGATTTGAACCAATCCCATAATGCATTGTAATGTACCTATATTGTACTGTACAAAACACATGTCAGAATATTTGATCTTTTCCTAGAGATGGCCAGCACACACAAGTTTGAAAAAACCCATGTGCGCTTGGCCAGATTCTAACCTCCGTATCACCAGCACGGCGCTCTTGCCAATTGAGCTAACAAGCCAGGGTTGTTAGATAAGTGATAGATATCATCTATAGGTGTTAGGTCTGAAAAGTGTCCATCGCTTTCCTAGTGGATAGCATTATACCGTTCTGATGAATGAAAATGAGCTTGCTTCTAATACCAAAATCTCAGGTTTTATTTAAAATGGAGGGGGGTGGGAGGAAGGGTACAAGGCCATCTGTCGCCTTTCCCACCATTTTTGTGGGTTGTCAGCATAGCTGGCAGGACCACTTTGCAATCCATTGTGATATGTGTATGTGTGTATGTAGTATGCAATCAAATCACGGAAAATGCATTGCAATGTTCCTATACTGTACTGTACTAAAACACATGTCAGTACTTAGGGATAAAGAGTGTTCCAAAAGTTCAAGAACCACAAGACATTTCATGAATGCAAAAAATTTCCTAAGTACTAATGCTTTGTAGGCTAAAATGAGCATAAAAGTCAGGGTTTTTATGTGTTATAGTGTTCGTCATTAATTCTGAAACAAAATTCTGGCTGCACGCGCGTAAACCCGGAAGTGTGTGACGAACGGAAATGTATTGCGCAATTCAGTTGACGCGCGAGTGCCATTTGTTTCAGAATTATGACGGCGACTATAAGAATAGGATTTTTGTGGGATCATATGACCTAATTGAGGTGAAATTTCCCAAAACTGGTGCATTGTGGGATTGACTCAATACACCCTCTGGTATGTATGTGTGTATGTGTCACTAAAATGTTATGTTTTTTATGGAGCGGCTCACAGCTTATATTCTTTGAATATAGGCCTACTGAGCGTAAATGCCGAGAACCGCAAAATTCTAGTTTAATATTAATTATAACCAGAATTTTCCAGAAATAGAAATTCCCAGGAAGGAGTTTTGAACTTCCCCCTTTTTTGGCTGTAATTGAAACAGGTTCTGACCAACACAGACGAGTTATTATCACATCAGATAGAATATCTTAAGACTGATAAATTGTATTTATTTATAGCATCATTAAATTTTATCTGTAATAATTAGCAATGGATGTATACATTTTACCTCAAGTCCCGAGTCTGGGCCAGCTTGTCACAAATATTTGCTGCGAACCAACCTTGGATGCAAATTAGTGTAAATGGATAGATAATTTAAACAGATGAGATGGTTATTAATTGTGCTGATTAAAAACAAATGCTGTGTCAACCGTGTATTTGTCAATATCTCAATCAATATTTCTGACCTGGAAAGTGAATCAAGTCAATATACTTTGTGAAGGTGGTCATTTGAGACCGCATAATTTGGAATGTCATAGGACTATAAAAAAACGGATTTAATTTCTTTTTAACTGGATGCGTAATTATTACCATATTAAGCTATTTTGGTATGGAGGCTAACCCAAGTATAGTATCATACCTGATTATACATGTAATCCCACCCCCTCTTTTTGAGCAAATTTCAGAAAAGCCTTACGATCCAACAATATACCCATTTGTCGTCACCCAATGACCCTTTTTCTAAATCATTTTAACTGATTTTAAGAAATCATTCACTGAAAGACCCATGTTTGTGGACAAATGTTAGTTTCCAAAATTGTTAAAATTCTCTAAAATTTGATTTTTTTTTCTCATCAATATCTTGACTTTTTTCTCCACAATGTACTAAAATTAGTATTTTGGATGGTGATTTGGCCAAATTTGAACTCTTTTTCACTGATTGACCACTTTTTTTTAGGTAAAATCTCTCACAGCACAGCACCCATAGTTTTGAGTCAGTGGCCAATCATCCCATCTCTTCCCGGACAAGGTTCATATACATGAGCCTTACATGCAAACAGTTCTGTAACCAAGTCAATACATTTAGTGGTACAGGTGTATTTTCAAGGCTCCGGATCCATGTAATATTAACTATTTTTGCACTGATCAAAATCACAGCAACAAAATGGGAATATTCACTTAAAAATGCCTCTGACCGTTCTCAATTAAATGAGAAAATAACACTCACAGACAAACTAAAAAATAATAAATGTCAGAAAGTGGCCTCCATTTACAGACCAAGTTCCTGTCTGGCGGTACATACTCGAGTTGATTTTCTTTTTCTTTGGGGCCTGTCCAGGGCTATCAAAACCCAAATGTAGCTAATACATCATGAGTTTTCTCACGCTCGATTTTCACATGGGTACCTGTGAGAAATAATGTACCAAATCATGCACTTCAGGCTCTGAGAACATTGGGCCGTCCATTACAATAGTCGAAAATCTCTCTATAAGGTTTGGAGTGGCTCTATACATGTTTGTTTTCATTTGCAGTCTGGTTGTTCATTAACCCTTACCTTAAGTGCTTCCTTTGTTCCCGGTATTGTATTTTGTGAGTATGTTAAAAATACCTACAAAGCAAAAGTCATTAAGTTATTTTAATGCAACGTAAGTTACTCGTTATAATTGGAATGAATTGCTAATGATGCATGTAATTCAGGATTGTTGTGGTACAAATAGACATGCATGGTATAGTATGAGGTGATGTTTTTGAAGAAATGGCTTTTTGGTTTGTGGTAATAATATAAGAGTGGATAGTGCATTATTTCTAAGAGAATATGTGTCAGTGCATTACCGCTGTCCCAGTAAACAAACATTTTGATTATTTGTTGTACTTTTACCATCCTACAATAAATAGTACCCAGAGAGAGTTTTTGCTTTTGACTTTTAAAGGGGGATGACCTGATATAAAGTTTTCATCTTGCTAGAATGGCCTTCACCACAAAACCCCATCTGTAAAGTTTTGTGCCGATATTTCAACCCATTTTGATGTGAGAGCTAAAACATGCTTTTGTAATCCCCATAGAGTACTGTGTAAAATTGGGGCACATTTATGCACATAACATCCAAACCAAACATCCTTTAGCCCTAAGATTTCACAGGGTAAATGAGAAAAATAGTGGCTTTCTACAGATACCAAAATTTTGACAACTTCCAGTAAAATCAGGGGTTCTGGGGACAAGGCTGTTAAGCAATCGGACCATGGATGGCCCTTAAACAGTGAGGAGCTCTTACTATTCCAGAACAAAAAATGTGGAATTTAAGGGGACTATTCAGGAAAATCTCGATGTTTGGAAGGATTTTTAGAAGCATTTAGATGGGAGAAATATATCATAAATACTGGGAAATGTGTCCTTTCTGTGGAAATTGACTTTCCCAGGTAATTAATTTCTAGGGCTTTGATTTTGATTTGATTATTCCTATCATAGGTCTCGGATAGTAGATTGGTTCTTGCAACCAGTTTTAACTCCCTTAGGTCTACAATCTTCCTTACGCTAGCATCTCTGTGAAGGCCATTCTACCAAGATGAAAACTTTATATCGGGTCATACCCCTTTAAAATCATTACAAGATATAACCTCTGAGTAACCAATCAAAATAGATCTTCTATGTACAAACCTTTACTTACCGTGTCTGTGATTGGCTAAATAACTCATATGACCCAATGTTTAACCAATGAAATCGGCCATTATACATCAGGCGTTAAACAAAACAGTCGTGTTAACAGTGGAATATAGCTTGAAATGTTTCCTTGTTACATTGCCATTGTGCATGGAAGTTTGTTTTTACCAGTCTGTGACAACATTCTTCTATTTATGACTAATGCTATACATTTAGTTCACAACAACATGCACCCACACAACATTTTGTCCTAATAAGTAACTTAGGGTGCTAATGTCGATCATTTTGGATCCATGGTGCTTATTTATCTCAAATTCAATCAAAGTCTTTCTACATCAGGCTTTGTATTTAAGGTAAAATATCAAATGGCATTGCTTATATGTCACTATTTATGCACAATTTCACAACTTGTCAACACCAAGGGTTATACTTACACTTTCAGTAAATGAAATGCTTAAAAATGTGATGGGTGCTGGGTGGGCATTGTTAGGGTACAAGTGCTTTAGAAAAAAAAACCCACAATATTTTAACATGTTTTTTGTGCAATATATTTGCAATGTCACTTAGGTTAATTACCAGCAGAAGTTATAGACCGAATATATTGAGGGTTTGCGGCAAAAAGGCCCTTCTGCAATAGCTGCCATTTGTCAGTTTTCATCTTATTAAGTGTTATACCTGTCAAATCTAACACCTGGCAGCTATTGCAGATGGGGCCTTTTTGCCCTAAACACATGATATTATGTCTTGAGAATGAAAAATGTATGATCATCTGTTCAATTCACAAAATTTTGGCTCATACAATATGTGATAGAGGTATACATGTATGTGTGGGCAATGGGCATGTTTTATTCTTTGATGGATTTTCATAATTTGTTTTTAAAACCAAACAGTCTGGCAGTGAGATAAATTTGGTATTTTGTCTTGTTTTGTATCCTTTCAGAAAGAACATGATATTCATCTACAAGCACTTGCTGAATTACACAGGAAAGTCAGGCCTTTACCGGGTAAGCTAATGCATTATAGTTAAGATACAATAAATGCCTGGTGTTTAAAAATTAATCCAGGAAGCTTGAGCATAATATCTGGGAAATGTAGTACTATATAATTCATGTGGAATGCCTCTAATAATTCATAAGTGTGCAGTTACACCAGTAAGTAATTAGAGATATGGAGGCTCCAGTAGGAATCTTGTACATCTCTATTGGTACCTTAAAAGATTTACAAACAGACAGACAGATAGCCAGTCTGCTGGGTGGAAAGATGGATGGACAGACAGACAAATTAACAAGTGTATATACTTGTGTGACTTTCCTTTCCTAGACACACAACTATGAAACAAATAGCAAAATTAGTACACAAGCCATGACGGAATAAAGTAAATTATAAGAAATGGAGTCACACAAGTATACTTCATTTAGCAAAGACAGACAGACACAGGCCCGTATGCAGGGGGTGGGGTGCGGTTGTATGGTTGCACCCCCCCCCTCAAATTTCACAAAAGGGGCAAAAGGTCCACTTTTTGGTGAACTTTTGCATAAAAAGGTCCAAAATATAGAGAAATTTTGTCAAGAAAGTTCACTTTTTGGTGATGAGATGTTCAAAAAGTCCCCAAAAGGACCATTTTAGGGGGTTAGGTCCACTTTTACAAACAAAGGTCCACTTTCACCAAAATAGGTCCACTTTTTTGAAGTTCCGCACCCCCAAAAATAAATCCTGTGTACGGCCCTGGACAGACAGATGAATGGACAAGATGGACAAACACATAAACTGAGAGAAAAACCAACCAATAGTAAGGGACAGAAAGACAATCTTTCAGTGATAAGAAATCTTAGCGTCTAAATTTAAGTTCCAACAATGACACTTGATCGAGCGAGGTGAGTTTAACTAATTTCAAATGGTTTTAATACGAAAAGTGGACACTTTACAACTGGATTAGAACTTATTTATCCTGGGCTGAAAGATGTTGAACTAAGTTTCCCAAACACTCTTAAACAAAACTGAACTGTATTTCATAAGGGCATACTAGCTAATAAACAACATTGAACCCTGTTGAAATCAGTTCAACCAGATGATTTTAATACAGAAATTGGACACTTTTCAACTGGAGTTCAACTGGATTTAGAACCCAGTTTGCTGGTAACCAAAATAACATGGAAAAGGAGAAATCTAATTTGACTTCGCAAATAAACAACAGTCATTTGTACTATGTAAGTGTTCAGTATGATGCACTGATTCTGATCAGGCCATTTCTGTGTAATAAACAAATTGGTTCAACCCCCAGTGGGGGCCACTTGCTGGGATTTAATTCAGTACTAAAGTTTTGATTTAATTTGTATATTATTATTATTTATGAAATATTGATTCTAACTAAAACTGTTCTCCCGTGGTTCATTTGGACTTACGCAAATGAACTATGAAAATGTCCCATCTTTTAGAGGGATGTTAAGCCATTGGTGCCATGCACAGAGAGCCAAACATGTACTTTTATTAGTGGGGGGGCAAATGTGGGGTGGAAACTCCCAACTGTCCTGGCAAGTTGTCCTGGTCAGTTTTTAGAGATATCTAGGGATTATTCACAAGTACTCCCGAGAGGGAGTCAAAGGGGTAATTGCCTCCGGGCCCGGGATCCTTGGCCCCATATAAAAAAAAATTGCAGCACCCGTTAAAATTGAATAAACCTGCTCTTTAGGGCTTGTATGGTAAAAGGGGGCCCATAATTTAAGGTTCCCCTGCCCCAGGGCCTGCATTTTCTCCAACTGTAATAAATAAAAAATACAATTTTTGACTATTTATGGTCCATCCTTGAACATTCACTATACTGACCAAATTTTTTTAACAATGCTGCTGAATTTCCTTGTTGATTTAGATCCGGCTTTCCAGAAAAACACCACTTTGACTACAGCAGGAAAAGTTCAGGGCTTACGGGTAAGCTAATGCATTATAGTTAAGATACAATAAATGACTGGTGTAAAAAAGTCATACAGGAAGATTGAGCAAATATCTGGGGAAATGATAGTACTATATAATTCATGTGGAATGCCTCTAATAATTCATAAGTGTGCAGTTACACCAGTAAGTAATAGAGATATGGAGGCTCCAGTAGGAATCTATTGACATCGCTATTGGTACCTTAAAAAGAATTTACAAAACAGACCAGACAGATAGCCAGTCTGCTGGGTGGAAAGATGGATGGACAGACAGACAAATAACAAGTGTCTATAATTGTGTGACTTTCCTTCCTAGACACACAACTATGGAAACAATAAACAAAATTAGTACACACCCATGACGGAATAAAGTAAAATATAAGAAATGGAGTCCACAAGTATACTTCATTTAGCAAAGCCAGACAGGACACAGGCCCGTATGCAGGGGGTGGGGTGCGGTGTATGGTGCACCCCCCCCCCCCCCATCAAAATTTCACAAAGGGGCAAAAAGGTCCATTTTTGGTGAAACTTTTGCATAAAAGGTCCAAAAAATTATAGAGAAATTTTGTCAAGAAAAGTTCACTTTTTGGGATGAGATGTTCAAAAAGTCCCCACAGGACCATTATAGGGGTTAGGTCCATTTTTGGGGGGTTAAGTCCACTTTCACCAAAATAGGTCCACTTTTTGAAGTTCCGCACCCCAAAATAAATCCTGTGTACGGCCATGGAAAGACAGATGGAAGGACAAGATGGACAAACCCATAAAACTGAGAGAAAAACCAAACCCAATAGTAAGGGACAGAAAGACAATCTTTCAGTGATAAGAAATATTAGCGTCTAAAGTTAGTTCCAAACAATTACACTTGATGAGCGAGGTGAGTTTAACTAATTTAAAATGGTTTTAATACGAAAAGGGACACGTTTCAAACTGGATTAGAACTTATTATACTGGGTGAAGATGTTGAAACTAAGTTTCCCCAAACACTTAAACAAAACTCACAAATGTATTTCATAAGGGTACTAATAAACAACATTGAACCCTGTTGAAATCAGTTCAACCAGATGAATTTAATACAGAACTTGGACCACTTTTCAAGTGGAGTTCAATGGATTTAGAACCCAGTTTGCTGGTACACCAAAAAGCAGGGAAGAGAAATCTAATTTACTTCGCAAATAATAACAACAGTCATTTGTACTTGTAAGTGTTCAGTGTGATGCCACTGATTTGATCAGGCCATGGCGGGTGTGTCATAACAATGGTTCAAAACCCCAGTGGGGGGCACTTGCTGGGATTAATTCAGTACAACGTTTTGATTTAATTTGTATATTAGATAATATTTATGAAAGATTTGATTCTAACTAAAAACTGTTCTCCCGTGGTCATTTCGGACTTACGCAAAGAACTTGAAAATGTCCAACCCATCTTAGAGGGATGTTAAGGCATGGGCCATGCACAGAGAGCCAAACATGTACCTGTTTCCGTGGGGGGCAAATGTGGGGTGGAAACTCCCAACTGTCCTGGCAAGTTGTCCTGGTCAGTTTTTTAAGATATCTTAGGATCATTCACAAGTACTCCGAGGGGAGTCAAAGGGGTAATTGCCTCCGGGCCCGGGATCCTTGAGCTCAATATAAAAAAAATTGACAGCACCGTAAAATTGACTAAAACATGCTCTTTAGGGCTTGTATGGTAAAAGGGGGCCATAATTTAAGGTTCCCTGCCCACAGGGCCTGCATTTTCTTCAACTGTAATAATAAAAAATACAATTTTACTATTTATGGTCCATCCTTGAACATCACTATACTGACCAAAATTGTGACCAATGCTGCTGAATTTCCTTGTTGATTTAGATCCGGCTTTCCAGAAAAACACAACTTTTTCTGAGGAATTGAGGGAAAAACGATAACAACAAAGGCTGTGGAACCCGTCACTACCCTTAACAGCACAAACAAGACAGTCAAGAACTATTAAAGATAACAACTGCTACCCCAAGTTCAATGTGCATTACATCTGCACAGTTTGTCTATCAATGCAGTATTCACACCGTCTTAGTATATCACCCAATTTGTTCCCTGATTAAAAAATCATGAAATGCGTAGGTGTGGATTTAAGGAATGAATAAGTATTTTTGTGTGGCGTTTGTATAAAATTGAATTTGCCAGAGGGTGGCAGGTCACCCGAATTCTCTTAATAAAAGGGTCGTTTCTGACTTGTGTAATAACAGGGCCCGCCTTTGTTGGTTTAAAGGTGGGTGCTTAGTCATGTGTAGCAAGCAATTTTGCTGGCAAGATTTTATCTACAGCATCTGTATTTTGTAAGCGGTTTTGGAAATAAAAAGGTGAGGGTAATTCCCATGGGTTCAGGTAAGTAATAATGTCTGGGTTCGGGCGAGGTGGCAAACGTACAGGCTGGAGGGTTGGTAGGTAGTTAGGGTCTATTGAGAATGTGGTGGTTCTGCCAGACAGACAGCGAGTTCAATCATGGTATGAGGACATGGTGCACCTGCTGCTCGATCTGTCAAAAACAAACGCAAAGTTTGTGATGGGCAGGCAGCTTGTAAGGAATTCTCAAGAAAGTAAAAAAATAGCACTTGGTATTCAGCGTCTAGGGCATCAGTGTGATCCAGTGGTTTAAAAACCATAAGGACATTCATGACCATGACAAAAAAATTGGCACTCAAACAAATGATTTCTAAATTATAGGCGGATTTCTTATTCCGGTAGTTCATTAAAAGTTTTGGGGCGTGTCAATGATTCCATTCGTTCTGAGAGGTTGTATGCTTTAACCCTCAATTAACAATAGAAAGTTGATGTCACGATACGGACCAGCGGTAAGGACATAATTAAAAAATGTCCTTTTCTCACGAGCAAATATTACAAGGCAAAATGCCCGAATTAAATTTCAACTTGAACAAAACTATGAAGCATTCAAATAAGACAAACGATTGAATATATAATTATTACTAACCAAGTTATTTTACGCCATAAGGACTATTAGAAAATCTGATACGTTACATTTATTCGTCTTGTTCAGGGAAATTTATCCAATTGGTCCAATCATTTATCTAGCATTCAGAGTTTTTTGTCAGTCATAAAACAAATTACAATATCTACGTGGCCTATCCTCCTCTTCACCCAGCCTTGATGATTCATGACATTAAGTAGTTCTTTGATTGACACCAAAGAAAGGAATCGATAGCGTGTCTCAGGACTTTAACGACAATCTATTCAATTGCATTGGTAGGAGAGCCTGTATAAATTTCGAAACAAAAAATTTCATGTACAATGGGTTAAAGCATCTTTACTCAGTTTGAACCAAGTTGAGCATTTCGGCTGTTAATATGGCTTTTTAGTTTTTGGTCTAAAAACACATCCTCCATTAATCGTACATCGACAATATGCGTTTGACAGGAATAAAAAATCAGCTATAACAAAGACAATACTCTTGACATTCTGAAGGAAGTTTCCTTAAAGGTGCAACAAGAGATTTGCATTTATCAGATAGTCTTAAAATTTGAAGACCCCCCCCATGATTTGTAGCGATGATTTGATGATTGTCTTCAAATGTATCCACATGACATCCAAAAGAGTTGATACAGAGGAATATTTGATTCGAATAATTGTATTGGAGCAAATACGAAGTTAAGCTTAAGCAATTTTATGTTTTAAAAGCTTTTTATGGCCAAACTACTCGGTAGATTTTATGATGTCTAATTATATGAATTTACTATTCACTTTTGGCTACTTGAAAATCTCGTGTTGAACCTTTAAAGTTAGGTAGTAAATAGAAAAAGCAAGCAGCAAGCAAATACAAAGTCCACTTAACATGAAGAATGCGGATATAAATGCATTTACCTAGCCGTACCTCTGAAAATATAAACAGAAAATGTAGTTCACCCGGAAGTTGCCCACCAAGGGACTCTTATTGTTTTGATTGGGTACCGGTACACTGTACTTGCAACATAAATTTAAAATGGGGATCATTGGATAATACAGAATTAATGGAAAAGAGAATTTTATATTAAGCGCATAGCAGGGAGCCGAACACGAACTCCTCGATTTGGGCATAGGGATTTCCAAATGGAAATTTGTGAAACTGCTATGTGCATTTACTATGGCAGTCTTGAGCCCAGTGACATTAAAAAATCATCTCTTAAACCTTAGTTCAAAAAATCTCAATAATATTGTGAAAATATTAACATAAATTATTTACTTCAAAATTCATTGGGTTAGGAGATTAACCCAGCTGCAAAATATTAAAATTTCTTATTCAGTGGGTGGGGTTTATTAAGCAAACATGCAATATCATTGGTTGTTGCCTATCAAATATGAGATGATGTTAATATAGTACATTGTCTCGCAAGTTTTATATGCGCACGTGTATAAGGTTGCGCAGTGCACACAGGTAGTACACGTTGGTTCATTTTGGACAGCAGGGGAATATTTTTGCTTCTTTAACTAATTTTATCGAAATAAAAACCACTTTCGGTGATCAAAACAAACAAAGCTGAAGAAGAATGAGAATAAAAGATAGGATTTGTATTTTTATTGTAGTACTCAAAATATTGTACTGCCCATCCAATATGTCACGATATTAGATAGGCAAAATCTTATCTTTTATTCTATAATTCCAATAACAGTCATTTAGATTTAAATATTTGTGAAAAGATGCCTTTGGTCAAGTCTTTGTCCCGGTCTTTGTCTTTAACCATCCGATGTGCGTAAGAGTGCCCTCTTACCATTGAGTCTGTGAAAAAGACTAGCACTCAGGTTACGCCGATTGTTGATGTCGATTTGAATTTACTCTTGCTGTTAAGACGGCATGTCCTACACCCCTGGTGCTTAGTAGGCAAAAAAAGTATGTTTCAGAAAAAAATGGAAAAACTCAAAGCATAATGTGTGTTTTGTTTATTTGTAGTTGTCAAATAAAAAATGTGAATGCATTAAAACGTATCAAATTTTTAGCCAAATTTTTCATTTTTCAGTAACCAGAAAAGACCTGACATTCAGTAAAAAAAAGTTACATGCAAAATTACAATTTTAAAAAGCTGTCCATGCATTTTTCTGAGATAGAGAGTAAATTTTTAATATTTGGGTTGGTCTGTCAATGATAACCAAGGCTACAAGTTGCCGTATGTTCCTTGTTTTAGGAAAAAAATAGGGGAAGTCCCACATGGATGGTCTTCCACTTGTACCGGGACTTGTACTTAAGGGCTATTCCATGTCAACACTCGAGATGTGCACCGCAGCATGTCATGGATTTTTTTCTTTTTTGGTGTGATGATAGATGCTGATGAGAAATGAAAATCCTGAAATTTTGAGCTTCATACCGCCTTTCGTTTTCCCACAGCAGCATTCAGAAATTTAGGGGGGTCACCACCAAAAATGCTGTGTGATGCTAAAGACACTTTTGAGAGGATCATAAACTTGTAATGGAATCCTCCAGAACTTTAATTTTTTTTTTTTTTTTTTTTCACATGAAGAATTGCAGGATATAAATGCATTTTACATAGCCGTACCTCTGAAAATATAAACAGAAAATGTAGTTCAACCCGGAAGTTGCCCACCAAGGGACTCTTCTTGTTTTGAATTTGGTGTACTGGTACACTGTACTTGCAACATAAATTTAAAATGGGGATCATTGGATAATACTGAATTAATGGAAAAGAGAATTTTATATCAAGCGCATAGCAGGGAGCCGAACACGAACTCCTCGATTTGGGCATAGGGATTTCCAAATGGAAATTTGTGAAACTGCTATGTGTATTTACTATGGCTTTCTCGAGCCCAGTGACATTAAAAAATCATCTCTTAAACCTTAGTTCAAAAAATCTCAATAATATTGTGACAATATTAACATAAATTATTTACTTCAAAATTCATTGGGGTTAGGGGATTAACCCCGTTGCAAATTATTAAAAATTCTTATTCAGTGGGCGGGGTTTAGTAAGCAAACATGCAATATCATTGGTTGTTGCCTATCAAATATGAGACGATGTTAGATAGTACATTGTCTTACAAGTTTTATGCGCACACGTGTATAAGGTTAGGCAGTGCACGCAGATAGTACAGGTTGGTTCATTTTTGACAGCGGGGGAACATTTTTGCTTCTTTAACTAATTTTGTTGAATTAGAAACCATTTTCAGTGATCAAAACAAACAAAACTGAAGAAGGAGGAGAATAAAAGATAGGATTTGTTGTATTTTTTATCGTTGTACTCAAAATATTGTACTGGCCATTCAATATGTCACAATATTAGATAGGCAAAATCTTATCTTTTATTCTATAATTCCAATAACAGTCATTTAGATTTAAATATTTGTGACAAGATGCCTTTTGTCAAGTCTTTGTCCCGGTCTTTGTCTTTAACCGTCCGATGTACGTAAGAGCGCCCTCTTACCGTTGAGTCTGTGAAAAGACTAGCCCTCACGTCACGCAGGTTGTTGATGCTGAATTTGAATTACTTTTGCTGTTAAAATGGTATGTCCTACCCCCTGGTGCATAGTAGGCAAAAAAGGTCTGTCTCAGAAAACAAATGGAAAAACTCAAAGCATAATGTGTGTTGGTTTATTCGTAGTTGTAAAAAACAAAAGCGTGAATGCATTGAAACATATCCATTTTTCAGCCAAACTTTTTCATTTTTCAGTGACCAGAAAAGACCTAACATTTCAGTAAAAAAAGTTACATGCAAAATTATACTTTTAAAAAGCTATCCATGCATTTTCTTAGATAGACAGTAAATTCTTAATATTTGGGTAGATCTGTCAAGGACAACCAAACAATTTTTTTTGGGTGGGGCCTTGCAAGATGCAAGCTGGCTACAAGTTGCCATTATGTTCTTTGTTTAGGAAAAAAATAGGGGAAGTCCCACATGGATGGTCTTCCACTTGTACTTAATAAAAAAATGCATATCCTGTTTTATTAATAGCAAAGATAAGAATAGCCATCCATCAGAAGCAATCTATAATAATGGGTAAAAGTGAACATGAATACTGAAAAAATCAGCTTCAATCAAGATTTGTGAAAATGGTTTGTTCATTTGGAATGGTACAGGGGTTGGTTTGTTCGTTACAGGTATAGAAATTGAAGGTAGCTAGAGTTCATTGCCCCAGGCAGTATTAAGAGTCATTAAATGCTTCTTTTGAGGCACGTCTGGGGCCCAATTATGACTAGGAATATTTTTTTTTTTTTTTTTTTTTTTTTTTTTTTTTTTTTTTTTTTTTTTTTTATGTCTTCATTGTTTTCAGCACAAAACACTTTTGCTGATATCCCCATAGAATGTATGGTGATATACACTGTGCATGTACAATGACCCGTGGGTCACATATACCTTTGTGTGGTAACTTTGAGTGTGTATTTTGTTGTGAAAAAATAAAGTCACCAAGCTAATTCTTTCCAGGAAAGTTGTTTAATGATATATCTTCAACATATCTGAAGTAGAGGGGTGGTGTCGAATGTCAACATTGGTTTTCAGGGGGGTCAAAATGTGTCAAAGTACAATTACCATTTTCAATGGGCTGTACCTCATTTATTTACTTTTCTAATGTGTTCATAATTGTATTGGTTTAGAGTTCTACTATGTAACTCTGATTGACTAAAAGTTGGACAATAAAAATATTCTTACTTTTGGAGTTATGACCCCCCAAACTTGGCCCCGAATGAACAAAAGTTCATATTTACGCCTCATTAACTCTAAAAGTAAACACGCTATGAATTTTCTGATGCCAGATTTGAATTCTACACCAACTATTACCCCCTAAATAGTGATTTTCAAAGTTGTGGCGGACTCCATTACTAATCTGTGACCCTCTCAACATAGTCTTTCACATTTGGCGGCACTTTTGATGGTGACCCCCCTAAATTTCCAATTGCTCTAACAGGAAAACGAAATGGACTATGGCGCTCAAAATTTCAAGATTTTCTTATCTCATCAATATCTACCACCACACTGAAAGCGAAAAAAATCCATGACGTGCTGCGGTGCACATCTCGAATGTTGACATTAACACAGTAAATTAAGGAATTCAGTAATTTAATAGTTGGGTTCATTTCTTTCGCTGACCTTAGGGCAGATTCTTGGCAACACACATGCATAATAGGGCAGTCACGTCCGCAAATCAAAATTCCACATCAACAGCCTGGCGCTCACCTACCCGGGATGTGGCAGCGCAATGAACGCGGCCATCTCCCCTTACCCCTAACAAGGCTCTACACCACCAAATTTTTTTTTTTTTTTTTTTTTTTTTTTTTTTTTTTTTTTTTTTTTTTTTTACCAACTATTACCCCCTAAATAGTGATTTTCAAAGTTGTGGCGGACTCCATTACTAATCTGTGACCCTCTCAACATAGTCTTTCACATTTGGCGGCACTTTTGATGGTGACCCCCCTAAATTTCCAATTGCTCTAACAGGAAAACGACATGGACTATGGCGCTCAAAATTTCAGGATTTTCTTATCTCATCAATATCTACCACCACACTGAAAGCGAAAAAAATCCATGACGTGCTGCGGTGCACATCTCGAATGTTGACATGGAATGGCCCTTAATAAAAAATGCATATCCTGTTTTATTAATAGCAAAGATAAGAATCGCCATCCATCAGAAGTAATCTATAATAATGGGAAAAAGTGAACATGAATAGGGGAAAAATCAGCTTCAATCAAGATTTGTGAAAATGGGTTTGTTCATTTGGACTGGTACAGGGGTTGGTTTGTTCGTTACAGGTATAGAAATTGAAGGTAGCTAGAGTTCATTGCCCCAGGCAGTATTAAGAGTCATTAAATGCTTCTTTTGAGGCAAGTCTGGGGCCCAATTATGACTAGGAATAAAGCGTGTTTGTATATAATACAAGCTAGAAGCGCAATTTTGTATTGATCTGTGTAAATACATGGAGCTGTTCTTCCTAAATCACCACTAGAAAATAACAATGAGCTATTTTAACCAAATTCAACTTTGTGGTAACAGAGCTAGCATATTAGAAAGGTTAATATATTTTACATTTCCTCCTCTTCATCTACTACATGAAAGCGCATTTTAAACGGGGATGAATCCCCGTTTATCTTGTTAACGATGTGGCACTTGACCGGGATGGAGAGAATCCACAAGTTCTTTGATGATATCCCCTACACAGTTCCTAAGTGTGCTGTACATGTGTATAACGACATTTTTTCTTACTGTGTACTGTGCTGAGAATATCGTTGTTTTGTTGATGTAAAACCTTGTCACTTATTTTTAAAATGAATGTTAACTATGTGAATATTTAATAACAATCTTTTAAAATGAAAAGGTCTTCTTCAGTGGCAGATCCAGAAGTGGGGGCACAGGGACCGTGCCCCCTTCTAAAATTGACCAAAATCATGCAAATCAGCCCATTTTTGACCGAATCTGTCTCTGTGCCACCTTTTGTCGACCACTCTGGATCCGCCATTGATCTTCTCTGCCTTTGCTTGTTTTGTTGTGTGGAAGAATGTTGATTGTGTTTATCCAGAGGGTGTTTAGAACCAATCCCATGATGCATTGCAATGTGCCAATACTGTACTGTACTAAACATATGTCCATACTTCTGAATAAAGTGTTCAAGAAGTTTAAGAATCACCAGAAATTTCATTACCAGTCAAAAAATTACCTGAATATTAGTGCTTTGTAAGCTTAAATGAATACTGTAAAAGTCAGGGGGTTTATGTGTTAAGAATAGGGTTTTTGTGGGATCACATTACCTTATTGAGGTGAAATTTCCCAAAGCTGGTGCATTGTGGGATGGACTCAATAACACCCTCTGGTGTTTATCTTGTCATTGTTGCAAGGGATTTAACTCTGTTACACGGTGGTGGAGCACAAATTACAATTTTACAATTCTCGCCTGATGTAAGGATTTATCGTTGTCAATTTTTGATGGAACCACTATAAATCCTTAAAAAACATACATAAATAGTCATGTCAAGTCACGAATATCTTTGAAGCCCAAGGTACCATACTCAAAAGGATTCACCTGTTTAAAAGTTAACACACTATTCTACTCGGAGGTTTTACCAGATTTTTATTAAGTTATAAAGTGTTAACTTGAAGTGAACAATTTACAATTGTGAACTTAAAAAGCAATGCAAACCACAAGGTGTTAGCAACCGCAGCTCGAGTAAAGATAAATTAGGTGTGAATACTCGCCAAGTCATCCATATTCACCGGAGAGCAGGAGAGCGGGCGATCAATAATGTACAATTTTATTTTGTCTTCCTTACTGTCTTTGATGTTGACATTTACGTTTGCCCACTGTTTTGCACATTATTTTGCACTTCAGGACAACGGAACTTTTCAAGATCAACCAGCTGTCCAGGTATTAATGTTGCTAGGGTTTTTAAATTCCTAATTTTAGAGCTGGGCATATCATAATCCAGTATGCATAATTTTTTTCGGGTGTATCACAGTAGCGTATGTGTAACTTTTGGAAATTACTTTTAGAGTTCATTGCCCCAGGCAGTATTAAGAGTCATTAAATGCTTCTTTTGAGGCAAGTCTGGGGCCCAATTATGACTAGGAATAAAGCGTGTTTGTATATAATACAAGCTAGAAGCGCAATTTTGTATTGATCTGTGTAAATACATGGAGCTGTTCTTCCTAAATCACCACTAGAAAATAACAATGAGCTATTTTAACCAAATTCAACTTTGTGGTAACAGAGCTAGCATATTAGAAAGGTTAATATATTTTACATTTCCTCCTCTTCATCTACTACATGAAAGCGCATTTTAAACGGGGATGAATCCCCGTTTATCTTTGTTAACGATGTGGCACTTGACCGGGATGGAGAGAATCCACAAGTTCTTTGATGATATCCCCTACACAGTTCCTAAGTGTGCTGTACATGTGTATAACGACATTTTTTCTTACTGTGTACTGTGCTGAGAATATCGTTGTTTTGTTGATGTAAAACCTTGTCACTTATTTTTAAAATGAATGTTAACTATGTGAATATTTAATAACAATCTTTTAAAATGAAAAGGTCTTCTTCAGTGGCAGATCCAGAAGTGGGGGCACAGGGACCGTGCCCCCTTCTAAAATTGACCAAAATCATGCAAATCAGCCCATTTTTGACCGAATCTGTCTCTGTGCCACCTTTTGTCGACCACTCTGGATCCGCCATTGATCTTCTCTGCCTTTGCTTGTTTTGTTGTGTGGAAGAATGTTGATTGTGTTTATCCAGAGGGTGTTTAGAACCAATCCCATGATGCATTGCAATGTGCCAATACTGTACTGTACTAAACATATGTCCATACTTCTGAATAAAGTGTTCAAGAAGTTTAAGAATCACCAGAAATTTCATTACCAGTCAAAAAATTACCTGAATATTAGTGCTTTGTAAGCTTAAATGAATACTGTAAAAGTCAGGGGGTTTATGTGTTAAGAATAGGGTTTTTGTGGGATCACATTACCTTATTGAGGTGAAATTTCCCAAAGCTGGTGCATTGTGGGATGGACTCAATAACACCCTCTGGTGTTTATCTTGTCATTGTTGCAAGGGATTTAACTCTGTTACACGGTGGTGGAGCACAAATTACAATTTTACAATTCTCGCCTGATGTAAGGATTTATCGTTGTCAATTTTTGATGGAACCACTATAAATCCTTAAAAAACATACATAAATAGTCATGTCAAGTCACGAATATCTTTGAAGCCCAAGGTACCATACTCAAAAGGATTCACCTGTTTAAAAGTTAACACACTATTCTACTCGGAGGTTTTACCAGATTTTTATTAAGTTATAAAGTGTTAACTTGAAGTGAACAATTTACAATTGTGAACTTAAAAAGCAATGCAAACCACAAGGTGTTAGCAACCGCAGCTCGAGTAAAGATAAATTAGGTGTGAATACTCGCCAAGTCATCCATATTCACCGGAGAGCAGGAGAGCGGGCGATCAATAATGTACAATTTTATTTTGTCTTCCTTACTGTCTTTGATGTTGACATTTACGTTTGCCCACTGTTTTGCACATTATTTTGCACTTCAGGACAACGGAACTTTTCAAGATCAACCAGCTGTCCAGGTATTAATGTTGCTAGGGTTTTTAAATTCCTAATTTTAGAGCTGGGCATATCATAATCCAGTATGCATAATTTTTTTCGGGTGTATCACAGTAGCGTATGTGTAACTTTTGGAAATTACTTTTACATTTCATAGAGTGACATGTAACTTTGATAATTATTTCAATTATGTGTGAGAATTTTAAACCCACCTCAAGCATAATTAATGGCCAATTATTCATTGAGTTATAATATGTTGTAAATAGCCAATCAGAGATTTAACACTTAAAGGTGCATAGAGATAGGCTTATTTGATTGGTTACTTGGAGGTTGTACCATGTTATATCATGTAAAGAGCCAATCAGAGAAGCTGTAAGAAAGCCAGTATTCATCAGGGATTGATGGTTAGATAGTTTTAGGTTTATTTTTGTATGTCCTCTTTATCTTGGTATGATCAGTGTTTACAAGATTTCTCACATTTTGCAATACGGTGCACCATACAGTGGTTAATTACCCTTGCTAGTCCAATTATTGACCGCAACGGTGGACATCGCCGTCCAACTTGCATTGGATGAACATGCAAGTAATGTGAATATTATGCTGAAAACAGCTCAATGAAAGAGATTGTGTAATCAAAGAAAGCAAACATTTTATAATTGTTGTAAATATCCGTTTTAGTGTGCATTCGCATGCAACCGACCATTATATTGACAAACTAATTGATCAGTGACGTGTTCCTGTGTGATATTTGTCAACTTTTACCCATGATGCATTGGGAAAACACGCCTCTCCGAAGCAATCATTCGTGGCACACTGTATTGCGAATTGCAAGAATTACAATCCAGATACAATACAATTCATTAAAATGTATTTTTCATGGAACAATACTATGAAACCACATACGTCACTATGTGATACACCCGGACAGAGTTGCTTGTACCTGGCGATACTGTGTTGCATGTGTAACACAGTCTTCAGAGGTCCAAGTTCACTGAACCAGAGAGTTATGGTACAGGATTGTGAGCAGAGCTCAAAATTGGGAAATGAGTGGTTTTTCTTTTTCTATTTTTTCTTGTGCTGTGACATTTTGCATGAAACAGATATTGATCATCATTATCATTCTTTACTTTGCTTACCATATCTGGCAACTTAATTCTACTGAGAGCCCATATTTTCTGTTTTAACAAGACGGTTATTAACGTACAGCAGAGAAAGACAAGTATTTGATTTTTTTTACGTTGGTAGTTTGATCGGAGCCATCAGTGTTTAAAATACAAGATTTTCTACAGGTAAATTTGCAGTTTCATTTGTTTAGATATAATTTTATTAAAGTGGCTCATAAAAATTGCAAGGGGTGTTATTAGATCTATCATTACAATAAAGATGCAAATATATGATAGAATTTATTGAAGGAACTTGAGCGAGCATCTTACTAGAGAATCTCCATGTTGGAGCTAGCCCTAGGACAATCTACCTGATAGCTGTGGAGATAAATTGTTCTCTATTTTACTAGACCTGTTCATACACATGTTTATGGCTCTCAATGTATATTTTGGTCTCACTTTACAAAGAGATGTACTGATTTTCATTTATTATTTTTAGATATCTAAGTGGTTCATTATCAGACGACAGACCATTAACCTTTTTTATGTTGATTTTTTTTCTTTGTCATTATACTTTTTATTGGTGATGGTTGTTGCTGTGATATCATTTCTTTGATGTGTTTTAGCATATGCCATATGCTCAGAGTGATTGTGAAATTTTATTTTATTTTTAAATATTTATAGGAGCTTTGTAAATAGTACAAATATTACTCATTTCTTTGTTTATAGTTTTTAAAAACATTTAGATCAACTATTGAGTGACTTTAAATAGATTTGAGATTGAATTAGTTTTCCCAGTAGCATAGTTATTTTTATATTGTTTGAAATAGTTTACACCTTGAAATGGATGGTCTTAGATTTGCATGAATGCTATGCTTATAATGGGCTATTGCAGAAAAAAAGACACCCTTCATAAAGAAAACATGGAATTTAAAAAAAAATGAAAAATGAATGTATTGAGTGATATTACATCAATTTGTCAGTTGTCTTACTATTTAGGAAGAATGTCTTTTCTTTGTTAGTCCATTACTCCTTATCAACCCCAGTGTATGGTTTGTAAATATGCATACAAAGTGTAAAAAATACAATACATTGCTATTGTATTAACTTATCTGTGCTGTAAATAATTATGTTTTAAGCAAAACACATCCTTACAATATTCTTTTACCAAAACAAGATAACCAAACAACTACAACAGGAAAAATAAAAGATCTTTGCTATGCCATTGAAAAAATTGTAATAGTAGCATTGTGAAGTTCATCTTTAAAAAGACAAGAAAATTCTGACCGACCGACCGACCTTAATATTTTTCCTCCATTGTGGCAAACAAACATTTTCTAGGCCTAATCATTTATATGTTGCTCTTTTCATGTACAGTAAGTCTCATTTTCTTGCACAAGAGCAAACAGCTAAATTTAGATCAGTGTTTCCAAGGATAGTTACAACAGCAACAGTTAGTAGATCCATGCATGGCAATTAACGATAAAGCTTTTAGCATTTCGGTACAAGTTGTTATATAATCCCGTCTTTCTTTGAGAACTGGAAAGGTAATTACAGTCATTCAGTGTGACACATGGTTTTGGGATAAGTCTAGCTATTAAAATAATCAAAATGGATTCAATGTCATATTGCTTAAAACACCTGTTCAAGATTATGCAAAAGGAAATGAAAGTTTCGGCCAAAAATGAAAGATAATATGGCTATCAGCCTGAAATAAAAGGCTAAAAGGGGGGACCATTTTTGTTTTCCAAATCAAGACTATTTGTGGGCTGCTGTTTACAATTGAAAAGAAATATTCATAAACTTGCTATTCAGATGCTAGATTGAAAAATGTAAAGGGGGGAACTTTAGTAAGTGAGCATCACTCACCTTCAAACTCTCTCCTTTTTTACCTCTTCATCCTCATTTCTTTCCCCCTCCCTCTCCTTCTGTCCCTCTCTCGTCCTCTTTCTCTTTAGCCCGTTCTGGCTTTCCTTTTCCCCTGTTCCGGGGGATTTGCACCCCTTTCCCCCAACTGTGCACTGTGTAGAAGAGTGCAACATAACATTGTCAACGCTCAAGTCATTCCCTTGATCCATATTGCATTTTGTTGTTCCAAGGCAATGCATGTTCTGATTTAACAATGTGTGTGCGTGGGGTTTTGTTCTACTTCCATGTCAAAATAGCTTGTGAGTGAATACGTGATCTATACTGTGAAATAGGGTACTGAAATCATAAATGTACAATAGGCATGTTTCAAGGACAATCGTGTTAGTCGTTGGTAACGATCGTTGGTAACACAGTTCATTGGTAAGCTCGTGAGTAGTGACCGTCTGAACAATCATTGTTAAGCTAACAAGGAGTTAACAACGACGATTTACTTTTAAGAAATCTTAAAAGTATTAGCGTGCACTTGCGAGCGATCGTCGTTGAAAGTGCCGTGTGAACAGGGCTAACACGACGTCGATGTGAAGGGTGACCTCATCGTAACCTCGTAACGACTCCGGGTCAACTTATTCGTAACGCCAATTTAGTTCGTGTATTCATCAACTTTTGACAGCGGTCTTGTGCTTGTCTGTTAGTAGTAGGACCTACATTTACCGTTTTTCCAATTTTATTTTGATAATGGAATATCATTTAGTTAGTACAGCCCCGAAAACAAGCGAACACGGCACCCAAAATGGTACGAAAGAGAGCGTACAAGCGTTAATCAAGATCTGTCTGAAAGGAAACCCACCGTGCAAGATAAAATTGAGTTGAAGACAGCTCAAATAGGGATTTCCCTTTTCGCGATCACGTGGCCGTTGACAGAAAGACCTCGTGTCCCATGTTGGCTATGCACGTACGGGCGTAGGTGCCAAGAATTTGAACAGTAAGTTGTTGAAAAAAAAAGAATCCCAACATAATTTTATGATGAGAGAAATTAATTCGATCAGTAAGTATTCAATCTAAATAAGTACATATTCATTGTTATTTGTGCGAGTGAGAAACTTATTTAATGATTGTGAGTAATCGTGAATTAAGCACAGCAGTGGCGAATCAAAATGTGCAGTAAACCGGAACTGCACGTAACTGTCTCTGTGGCGAGGAACCACCTTATGATTGCATTGTTTTTGATGTCATGGTTGGGGCTGGATCGCTTCTCAATGAGTGGTTGTTTTTTTTGTAGGGGGAATGATTATCGGACATACAAACAGCGTTACTGCCAATCCTCTGTCGATGGGTAATAACGGAAAAACAGAAGCCAAAAAATATCGCTTTTAAAAATACACTCCTGCTGAGGATTCTATTTTGGCATTGTTTTAAAACAATGGGTTGAGATTTCCGGGGTTCAAGAAATTAACCGTCAGGTCAGCACGAGCGGCCGCTACTTCGCTATTTACCAATGACAGAATGAAGGCCGCGCTGAGGAACTTTGGGAAG
>JAMKCH010072994.1:0-12162 GCA_023653785.1 Ophioderma brevispina | reverse complement strand
TCCGAGCTCTTACAGACCCAAGCTACGAATTGGTCAGTTAACCATTCAGCACGAATACGAAACCCCTCCCTACCCTATTTTGTACAAATTTGCCCCCTACACTCTGCTCAGGTGACCTTGATCCACTATCTGTGTACCAGCCATGTGGGGGGTAGATGGGTCCTTGTGACGCAATCTGGCGTTTCAAGCTCGTGAAATGCAGGAGAATTAGGCGATTTTTCTAGATTTTGGACAAAAAAATGTAATATTTTTTCCTTGACATGACCTGAACCCAAATCTGTGTACATGACATAGGGGCCCTGGGCTAGTGTTTCTTCTAACCCATTTTCGACTCAATCGGACACACCGTTGGCACTAGAAGCTTTTGAAGTAAGGTACCAACAAAGAAGAAGAGGGACTAGACAGAGAGAATGGTCCTTTGAAAAGGACGTGTATATCATGTGGAAATTGATTTCATGTTGTTTGAAAATATTGCATTTAGAAGATAAGTAATCTTTTTACTCGCCATATAAAGGAATTTGTTAACATACTGTCCCAATTGTAATATTTTTAATACTCATCAAGATTCTGAACTAGATTCCTGAAACAGATCGAACACAGTTGAGGTAGTGTCTTTGCCCTTAAACGACCTGTGCTCTCGAACATATGTTAACATATTTAGGAATGTCTAAGGATAAAAAAGTTTCCGTCAATGTCGCTCATCGGAGATTTTGGAAATGTGACCCTTTGACCTCTTTAATGACCTTTGATCTCGAACTATTTCATCATATTTAGAATGTCATAGGATCAGTTCAGTCAGATTTCAGCTCGATCAGAGCATTTAGAAAATTTGACCTTGACCTGTTAAAACATGAAGTTTAAAAAATTTTAAAAATATTTTCAACATTTTTAGAATTCCGTAAAAGTTCAGCTTAATCGGAGCAGTTTGAAACATTTGACCTTTGACCTCTTGACCTTTGACCTCAAAATATTTTCAACATGTTAGAATGTCTAAGGATCATTCAGTAAAATTTCAGCTCATTTTGGACCATTTTAACAATTGACCTTTGACCCCTGAATGACCTCCTTTACTTGTATGGAATTATAACATACATCTGTGCAATTAGCATTAATGAGTACCTTGCATATTGCAGATATGATTTTTTAAGATATTTAAACTGGGCGGACATCCCCTAATGACATTTAATCGTCCATTTCATTAAGTAACTTTTTGAGGGGTTGCCAAGTACACCAAACACATGAGTCACGTGTTCATACTATGCAATCTGTAACAGCGGTAGCATTTTTAGGAAATCAGGTATGACCTTGGACCCCAAATGACCGTTATCACAATTTCATTAAGAATTTTTTGTAGGGGGTCCAACGACACCACATAAATGGGTCACATGATCAACAATGATATCTTTATATATAGTAGCGTTTTGACGTTTTGACAGAGACGAAAACAAGAAGAGACGACGCGACGACGACGCGCATCGACTGTTGCAAGCTGGGAAAAACAAGCATGGAGCAAAGGATCCACACTGCACTGCATGATGCCAACCCCATGTAAACAATCTTGCTCGCCCAAAGACCCTCTGTCATACCCCCACTGTAGTAATCCAATCTACTGCCAAAAGTTAATTTTGCTATCTGGAATGCACGATCCATGAAACCCAGATTTCTATATTTGTACTTAATTATCTCTGAAGAACTCGACATCTTAGTAATCACCGTAGGCATGGCTAACAGGCACCTACCGTGATGACCTATCATAGCGAATTTTACCACACCCTTCCAAACTATTATTTTCACTATGTACCACGAACCGAAGACGAGGTGGTGGGGTGTGTATCTGCCTTCGGAATCCTTCAAGGTTCGTGTGGCTGATGTGAAATTATTTGAATCTTTTGAATACATGGACCTTGCAATAACATCACGTTCTCAAACCTCTTCGTCGATCATACTTTTACCGACCACAAACCACTAAAGGAAAACCACGCACTGCACCCATATTTTTCCATGATTTTCTTCATTCTTTGATACATTGCAACAACCTAATCATCTATCTACTTGGCTGGTGACGGTTAACTTCAGATGACCCTGCGTGACAGAGATGCTGCCCAATTGCTGATTTCATTGGATTCCGCGGGACTGTTCACAGTCGTTGACTAACCCATGTTAAAGGTCATACTCGGATCTTATAATGTCTCGCATCTACTTGATACTTTGTTCAAATGAGATTTAGCCTTTGTATTTACATCTGATCACGCTGCGATCTCGTCGTGCTTTAAATGTTATTCGTCCTGAGCTGTAAAATGATGATAACTAGCGCAATTCCATGATATTGATCTTAAAGGAGACCCGCACAACGAAGACTATTATACAATAGAACTCTACAAATAATTATTGACCCTATATTGAGTGGTTTCATCTACACCGGAAGATATTTACCATTAAAAACTGAAATTAACCCCATCTAGTCTGACATGCCTTTTAAAATATCGCGCTATTGTCGAACGTGTTAGCGATACGTCGCACTTTGCGTCATCAGGCCTGATGGAAATGTACATTATGAAAGCGTCACGTGAAGCAAGGTTTAGACCTATGTGCCGTCATATCGCTGAACACATAACACATCCCATATACACTCAGCGCTATTTCAATCGCGCATGGTCAGGCAAATGTTTTTAATTCGTTTATGGTTAGTATAATTCCGTTGTTCCATGAACCACTCGATAATGGTCAATAATTATTTTTATAGCTGTATATTGTATGTATTATTAGTACGTTTTCCTTTCATGCTTTTCAGCTGAGTTTGTGTGAATTCGTCACTTTACACCTCGCCTACATCTGATCTTGACTTGCTAGTTATGAATATGAGTCTGGAACTGTACTGATCTTAAGGACAAGCAGCCCCGTTCCCTTATAACTCGTACTGTAAGATGTTCGTCCAAATGCCTCTTGGTCTACAACGACAGTGTAAGAGAAATGAAACGCGAATTGCGTAGACTTGAAGGGCTGAGATCATCTTCCAAACTTGAAAATTGACACCAATCTTAAAAATACGCAAAACGTATAACCTTGCAATCAAGCAGCAAGCAATCTATCACAAAAACAATTTGGCGACTGTGGTTCCAAACATCTGTTTCAAAATTTACCAACTGTGTAGCCAAATATGTCAAAGTCTCTTCCATCTGCCACCATCAACTAGCTCTGCTAATCGAGTTTTCTCTATTTTTCAGTGACAAAATTCCACAGATTCAAATCAATCTGTTCAACTCAGCTTGTATGGTCTCTCATTACCTTTTTCTGAGGATGACCCCTGCGCGGCATTCTTCTTTTCATCATTTTTCTTACTTCTGAAGATGCAGTCCAAGACTCATCATAAATCACCATCTTCACATGTAGTCTGGATCCTATTCCCACATGTTTACTCAAAAAGTTATGAAAGGAACTTTCACCTATCTTACGAGATCATAACTTGTCGTTTGTGAATGGAAAATGTCCGGACACTCTTCAATCCGCTCGGATACCCCACTAATAACGAAAGCCACTCTTGATCAAGGAAAGTATTGAAAATTATCGCCCTGTCGCCAACCTTACATTTCTTGCTAAAACCTGAGGCTGTTGTGCACCAAATTCAAGATTATCGTGTTTAAGACATTCTTCGGAAATCAATCTGCCTACAACGCTGCTATAGTACTGAAACTGCCTTACTCCGCGTGTACAATGATCTCTTACTTGCACTTTGATGATGGAAATACGCGTTCTGTATCTCCTCGACTATTTTGCGGCTTTTGACACTATTATCACAACATTTTTCCTTCACGTCTTGGCCAAACAGATATGGAATTACTGGCTCTGCTTTAAACTGGTTTACGTCGTATTTCAAAGATCGTTCCCAATCAATCGTCATTACTTGACTCTATCTCTGACCCCACACGCCCCCTTGAGGGGCCTCCACAAGGAGCGTTTGTTTGGGACCACTTCCATCACTATTACACTTCCCTCTTGAGAAACTCATTGCTCCTATTATTTTTGGAGCATGAATCTGCTGATACACCCAAGTTTATTTCATCTTGAACCAATGATCGTGCACTCTATTCCCAACTTGAACAATGTATCGCAACAAATCAAGGCTGGTCCCAGCTAACATTTGAAGCTGAATGAGATTAAACTGAGGTTCTTCACATCACATCTAATTCAGAAAAACTTCACCCTATCTTCTGTTAATATTGCCAATTGTCTATTCAGCCTGTTGAATCTGCGCGTAACAAAAAGAAATTGGGGTCATAATCTACATCTCACATGAATGGTTTACCTCAATAATACTTGTCGTTCTGCCTCTTATGCTCGCTACAAAATTGTTCGTATCAGTAATAATCTATGAAAAATCAACTTGAAACTTTAGTTTCATCATTTATTACTTGGCATCTTGATCAGTATAGTCTACTGTATGTCTTCCCTATTGCGAATATTGCAAAGCTTCAACGAATTCAAAATTCAGCTGCCAAACTTATCACCCGCTCACGCTCTCGCGATAATATCACTCCTGTGCTTCGTCGACTTCACTGGCTTCCAGTGATCGTGTTATGTACAAAGTTCTTCTTTTGACTTACAACTTCTTCATGACTTGCTCCAAATTACCTAGCTGACTTGATCAAGTATATAAGCCTCTCGCACTCTTCGCTCCTCCTCCAGCTCACCTCATCTTCTGCCATCAGTTTGCCACATTACTTATGGTCGTCGTTCTTTTTCACCATGCTTCTCGAACTGTGAACAATTTCCCCTCCTATCAAGAATCTCAAGAACTCTGTCAAATTCAAATCTGTTTGGAACGCAGCTTGTTTACTATAGCATTTTGTGATACATGTACTGACCTGATTATTTCCGCCTGCTCTCAGGTTTTATGTACTTGTGTTTTGTAGTTATGTCTTTACTATAGCGCGTAGAGACTTCGGTGTAAGCCGATCTATAAGCACCTGTGTTTATTATATGTTTATTATGTACTGACTGTTTTGTTTGTTGTGACCGAGAGCTATCATACCGAAATGTGTACCCATTCGCGATATTCGAAACTAATGTGCATGAATGCATTGCTATACAGCAATCCTTTATGTTCACGCTTTCGTACACACATCTCTTGAGATTGGGTATGGGGCGTGCCAATTAGTCAATATCCTTTGATTGTAAGGAATTGAAAGACGACTCAACAGCTCAAAGGAGTTACAAGGGAACGATCCAAATAATCCGTAAACCCCTAAAAAACACACATAACATCTATGATCACAGGATGTCCCCATGTCACGTGCAACTCCTAAACCATTCCCATCCCGGCTCTAAAGAAAAGTCGCGCAAACAATCTATATACAATTGGGGAGCTTGACAAGAATGGATTTAATCTTTTTGAAGTTAATGCGAGCTACGGTTGGACATAGAAATCCTGGCTCTTACCACAGACCCAAGGCTACAGTAATTGGGTCAGGGTAACCTTTCAATCCGACTACAACGCCCCTACCCTATTTTTACAATTGCCCCCTACCTCTGCTCAGTTGACCTTGATCCACTATCTGTGTACAAGCTATGGGGATAGAATGGGGGTCCTTGTGACGCATCTGGGCGTTTTCTAGCTCTTTAATGGCGAGAAGTAGGGTTTTCTAGTTTTGGAAAAAAAAAAAAAACAAAAAAAATTATATTTCGCTTGACATGGACCTAACCCAACTGTGGACATCCATAGTGGCCCTGGTCCTAGTGGTTCTTCGGACCATTTTCGACTCAATCGTACAACCGTTCGGCCCTAGAAGCATTTTAAGCAATGTGCCAAAAATAAGAAGAGAAAGAAGAGAAGAATAAGGGAAACCCTGGAACCGACATATATCATGCGGCTTGCTCCGCATATTATAACTAACAGAGAAACTGCCCTTTGAAAGAGTCCCGTATATCATGCGGAATGCATTTTCCTGTTGGTTGAAAATATTGCAAATTTTGAAAATAGCTGGACACAATCTTTGGAAAAGTGGGGAACCTTACAAGATTTGTTAATCTATCTTTTTTCAATTTTACGATATTATTTATCAAGTTTTCTAAAGGACTGATTTTGTTTTGTTTGTTGTCAACCGAGACATGCTTTACAAATATACCTTAGAACCATACCCGTACGTGGAATTGCGGAACTCATGTGCATGGATGCATCGCTGTAGACAACAATAATTATGTCACGCTATTAAGGCACACACATCAAAGATTAAATTTTCGCGTTTCGTTTTGAACGGTTTGTTGTTTGAACGGGCGCCGCCCGACTCGCAATCATCTTTTAATGCCCAATTGAAGACGACTAGCCCCAGCCGGGGAAAACCCTTTTGCAAGGAGCGAAGACGAATATTTTATAAACCCCTTAGAAAGAAACACATCACCATCTTTGATAAAGTGATTTTCATGTCAAGGTAAATCAAGAAACCATCCAACGGCTTTACAGAAAAGTCGCACAGACAGATCTATATATCAATTGTGATTCCCCACCATAGTGATTGAATCTTTTCTTCGAAGTTATGCGAGCTATTATTGGCCATAGAAATCTAGCTCTTGCAGACCCAAGGCTACGTAAGTGCAACCGAGTAATAATCGAGCACGGTAATGACCCCCCTTCCCTATTTTGTACCAAATTCCCTATCTCTGCTCAGATGACCGGAACCACTATCTGTGTACAAGTCCCTGTGGGGGGACAGATGGGGTCCTTGTGACGGTCAAATCTGGCGTTTCTAGCTCTTGAATTGCAGGAGAATTAGGTTTTTAATTTGGACAAAAAAATGAATATTTCTCTTGCCTGCCCTGACCCAAATCTGTGTTTCCTGCCATAGGGACTCTGGTCGTGTGTGCTTCTGACCAAGTTCGACTTCATCGGACAAACCGTTCGGCACTAGAAGCATTTTGAAGAAAGTACAAAAAGAAGAAGATAGAAGAGGAAAACTTGGAGAAGACAGGATATCATGCGGCTGCTCGCATGATATAAAACTGGAAAACGACAACATATCATGCGGCGAAGCATGATATAACTAAACAGCACAAGCACAATATATCGCATGTTAGCACATGCGAATATAACTAAACAGTACAAGCACAATATATTCGCATGTTAACACTAGGCGAATATAACTAAACAGCACAAGCACAATATGTTCGCATGTAACACATGGCGAATATATGGATGTTGGTGCGTAGGGTCTGGTATTTGCCGATAGAATAGAGGTTTACATTATTAAAAAAATAAAGGAGCGCTTATTACGCAAAAGGAAAATAAAAGTGATACCCACGTTACTTTGACAGAGTGTATAAAAGTTTGGCAGATTGTATGAACGTGTCACTAGTTGGAGCTAATAGCCAAATTTGCAAGTAGAAAACTTAAAGAACATTACAGAAAGCGACTATTTGGGCCCATGTGACAGGAATCTGAGTATACCCGGTATGAAGTTTAAACGGTTTTCTGGTCAAGGGACTCAATCTGCTGTAGAGTTTAGTACAGCAAGCAAAATATAAAATAAAAGTAGAACGAATGTATCGGATGGAGGATATCTCAAAAAAACGTGGGACAACGTAAAGACCCACCAAGTTTTTAAAAAAAAGAGTACGAGCCATAAGTTAATAAATGTAAAGAGCGCACCAAGTATATTCAAGTGCGTCTGCCCATTGGCCAAACTTGGTCCCCTTTTTCTATTCCGAATTCCTTTTGAGAACGTCCATGAATTTCTTTAAGAACCATCATCAATGACAAATTGTTGAGTTAAATAAATCAACTGCATTTGTTCCTGTTTAAGGTTATATTGGCAGTTGGGGTTGGAGTTGGAGGTTTTGGGAAAAATTCCTATTCCAAGCCGTCTTGTTTTGAATTGAATACTTTAAGTGATCTTGCTTTCGTTGTTTTCGTGCTTGTTTCTTGTAGGAAACGGTCGAGGGAATTTGATCCACCCTTGTTTCAATACGGAATTAAAGCCCAATCTCGTTGTAAAATCATCCACGCGGCGCAATTCTTTTCCATTGAAAAATGTGTCCGACGGATCTACAGTCGACTGTCTATGAAGGGTATGTTGGTATCGGTCCGGGTTCTGGTTCATTTTTTATCGATCTCTCTTTGAGATATAGGAAGAGTACTAAAACAAATAAGAAAAAGAAATTGTCGATGCTTGGTGGCTCATATGATGAGGTGCTGTTTGAACTCGGCATTATAAATTATAACATCAGTGCCTCTAGCATAAAAAAAATATAATTACACTAGGCTGTATGAAGGTTAATGGTGGAAAACGGGGCGGATTTTGCTTTTGCATACAGACGGAATGGGACCAAAGTTTGCCAATGGGGCAGACGCACTTGAGTTCCCTTGGTGCTCTCTTTACATTTATTAACTTATGGATCGTACTCTTTTTAAAAAAAAACTTGGTGGGTCTTACGTTGCAAGGATTTTTTTTGTAGAATTTCTTATTTTTGTGAACATCAAATAGTTATCAAAATTTAAAATCATATTTCCGTGACTACTGGGCAGTTGAAGGAATATTAGAATATTAGGCCGATGTATTCCCTTGAAATCCAGCGAAAAGTTTCATATAGAAATTTAGATGTTGTATTATGAATCTATAGTTTTCATCAGCGAAGTTTTCCTGTAATATTACATTTGCTATATGGTCCTGGAAGATTTTTGGTTCAACTTGGTGATGTGAAAACACCGGATTTTTTCATAATTATCTGTATTTTCCGTCAAATAAAGCACATTTTTAGATATGTGTTTTTTACGAAAAACTTCATGATGACATTTTTATGGTTAGGACAATCATTCAATGTAAAAGCGATTGACAACCTAGGATGTTCCTGATACTAAACAGTAACAATTCAATAATATACAGGGTGAGTAAAAAAACTTGACCTTGATTGTGTCGCCATTTTGAATTGTGAAGTAATATATATCTAACATCTTGGTATCATCTAAAAGCGGGTTCATTATCTTTAATTTGCTGCAAAAATCATTCACATCGGTTACGTTAGATGAGCTACAGTCGTTTGAATTAAGAGTCGGTTTTCTGCTCTGTCCACGGAATTCACATTGAAATGAACCGCGTTCAGCGAAGGAAAGGAAAATACAGTGTCCAGAAGGAAATCAGGCTATTTATTTACTGCAAATTCTTGATTCGATAGACTGTAGCTCGGCCTTTACTTAACCGATTGGAATAGGATTATTTGACCAGAAAATTAAAGATAATGAATAAGGCTTTTCCAGCAGATAACACATATGTTCGATATATATTACGTAAAAATTCAAAATGGGCGGACCCACAATCAGGGTCAAGTTTTTTTACTCACCCTGTATAGCAAAGAGTTTGGGATGTTTCACCCTGTACAATTTTAGATGAAAGGAAAATGGAAGTATAATCAATGGTAGGGATGACCGGTTAGATACATACACAAAAATTACAGAGAATGGTCTCCAGAACTGAATACTAGATATATTAAAGGACACTGGCACATTTGAAAAAATATGTGCGCCTCAAAGATTTTTCAAAATTGATATTTTTGCGCATGGTTGTAAAGCATTTATATACATTAACCCTCACATGAAATGTTTTAACTTTAAGACCAATCAGCGTCTTATTTGAACCGATTTTATAATTAATGTCGCCGGCGGAATTAATTTAGAGACGTGGTGGAAATTGTGTTTAACACAAGACATAAAGACACCCGCATGCATGTTTCCCACGCATGCACCTGTTTGACCGGTCTGTTGACCATTTTGGTTTTTAATATGATAGTACGGAGTTCTATGATATTCATGTAATGTACCACATTTGGTGATTTATTAAAGTTAAGGAAAAAACTTAAAGTTAGCCTACAACTTCCCCTGGATGTCTTGACCCTCTATTAACGTCCATATCTGATTTTGAGTCTGTTAATTTTATGAGTAAAATGTATCTCTATTCTTCCAAGGCCTTAGACTATCATTTGAGGCAAATTGAAGACATTTCAATTTTGTGAAAATGTGCAGTGCCGCTTAGTATGCTGGAGAGGGCAGTGGCACGGCCGGGACCTCGAACTGAAAACAAAAACAGACCACGTACACAATCTTCCAATACAATTTACAAATGAAGAGAGCCGCTCAATTACTCTCATTACTGAATGGTGACGTAATATTTGTAATACAGCTTGGGGAGATCTTGAAATTCTGAAAACCTGTGTTCATGACGTTCGAGAGACTTTTTTAAACTCAGGCGGTCAAAAATTATATGCGCAATGAAATGGGAAAGGAAATCAGTATGGTCTTTCGGCTACGGAGATGAAACAGAAAAAAAAAATTTTTAAATAAGACTTTCCGTTGTTTAAATGTTGGTGTTGTTTTTATGGTAGTAATGTTGCGCCAGAATCACACTTCCCGGCGACAAGGAAATTGAGGGTTGAAAAAGTACCTCATAAATAATCGTAGATTATGCGCGATATAATGTGAATAGTGAGGATGTACTATCTGTGTCGGTATTACTTAGATCACTCCTGAACCAATAGTTGTCATCATTGCCAAAGGTTGAAATTTAATTTTAATAAGCGGTGACAAGGCAAAATAGCAGTTTGAACTGGGAAATGCAATGGGACGTATTGTTGCTGTCATAATTTATGCGCCGAAAACACTTATCTCTATACGATGGATTGGCTACACAACAGTAATTGTAATTAGATGAATTGGAGCAAGGGCGGAAATCTTTGTCTAACGAACACAATAGCATTCCAGAGCCCACCTGTTTAACAAGAAAGTGTATCCGGGTTGCAGTTTTAGAGACATGCCATCCCATACGCGCAAATAAAATGAGCTCAATAAATTGCTTGATTAGAGTGGCTTATCCACATTCAATGAGAAAAAATTTGTATAAATGACCGGCTCGTAACCACAGCTTGGGTCTCTTTTTGGATGACCAATTGGCCGTCAGTGCCTCAATTACGAAGCCCAGGTTTCCAATCCATTCATAGAGATCAGTGCGCGAAACCGTATTTGTGCGGCGCGGTAAGCATGGTTACCATGACACGTACAATGTACACACATATTTACTGCATCGGCGGTCAGTCACCCGAATGTACTACACATGCGCGAATTGCCATCGGTGATAGCGTACGGTGACTGGTCACTAGAATCTTCTTGACCAGGCTTCAATAGAGAGGATTGTTTGTGCAGACAAAGAGTAAAATCAATAATTCTATCGCTAAACGCTGCGCCACGGGGAAGGGCTTGTATGGCATATATAAAACTCGAATCGTTGTATATTCCCGCTAAGTGAGGATTCATAGTGATGTTGAGCAAAAGAATCTCGTAAAACATCATTTTCTTGTATGAAGTAATTATTTTTCAATGTTGCAGTAAAGGCACACTGAGATAAATGGAAATCATGTAGTGAATTGTACAAATAAGATTCATTGTATAAGGCTGTAGGTTGTTCGCGTTTTGGACGTTTTACATTTGACCACTAATTAATCGTTATAATGACCCCGTTTTAAAGCGTTTATAACTCGGTTCCTTCCGTTTTTAAAAAATCATATCTTGCACATGACTATGGCCACCTATACTCGGAGGCGTTCAAAATCATGCTGTACTTTTGTATTAACGAGTAATTAAGATTTGTTAACAATACTCTCACCTAGTGGTTTTACTCGTCAAACACGCGTCAAACAAAGGGACAGTTTATTTGTTTAATATACTCACGGTGTGGGTCGCTGGTATCATGTATGTTCTAATGTTTTTTTTTTGCTGTGTGTTTGGTTTTTTCGAGTTATTTTAAAACCTGTTGCACACTACCGTGTGTCTAAATCAGACAGCTGCAAGCCGAGTGACTTAGGCATTGAATAAGGTGATGCAGTTACCTTTTTTGTGGGGGGGGGAGCGCCAAACCAATCCCGGGTTCGAACAAAATTTTTTTTTTTACCGGTGGGGGCACTTGCTGGGATTATTTGGGTGTCAATCTGGTTTTAATCTGATACGGCTATGATTAAATACCGATTAAAATAAGAGTAGGATGGTAACTCTTGACTGTCCCAAAGCCGCCCCCGTCTAGGAGCGTCCGATCATGGATTCAAGTGGCCTCGGTCAGCGTACTCAGTTGACTAAATCCTGACACCACCACTGAGCCATTACCACTGACTTGTAGATACGCTAAGAAGAAG